>CALNHX010006432.1:65000-89615 GCA_940337035.1 Agriotes lineatus | reverse complement strand
TCTCTGGTAGACCGGTCTTTCCTGCCACCATTTTCCTGCATATTGAAGATAACGTGATTTCTTTTCAGTTGTTGCACTCTGAAAGATCTCTTTTTTTAGGGCTTTATTAGTATTCCTTCGTGAATCGATTTGGATGGAAATTAATACGGAGATGCTAGGCATAATTTCTATTGACCAATAAGTATCGTTAAAATGGTCGACTTCCAGTTTTTGCAGAAAGTACCATTAGCTTTGACTTTTTAAATGGATTACCCTGTATATTTTATGTTGTTTGGAATGCACTGCTGAAATTACATAGAATAGTATTCACGAATTTTAATTTTTCCAAACACAATTCCTTTTTCAAATTTTGTTTTTTATAATAGAGAGCTGAGACTGGAAAAAATCTGTTCTAAGCACTCTAACTCATAATAATAGCTATTTTTCATTCATTAGATCAGTAACAAATTTTTCATGAACGAATAAAATTTGCTAAACACGTTTTTTTGAGAATAGCTATTTATGCAACAAGTACTAAAAGTTGACGTTTATGCACGAGACATGAAAATTATGAAACGAAGCCGAAGGCTGAGTTTCATAACATGTCTCGACTTTTACCACGCGTTGCATACAATATTTTATCTACGACCTTAATTTTACTGTTATTAATCCATAAATATCGATTTAACAAAGACTTGCATCTACGATACTTCTAATTTATGTCATAATAAACAGTCGGCCATGCAGCGCGGGCGAATGTTTGCGAATGACAGTCAGTTACGAAATGTAATTATTAATACTCCACATCTGACTGTATTCATTACACAACGCTTTAATTAGTTCAAAAACACTTTACCTGTAACGCAAGAAGACACTAGAATAACTTTACAACTTTACTTCCAGTTCGAAATTGTAGTGTTATAACCCCACTTCACTTTTAGCACATGGACTAAAAGTAAACAGCTGATTTCTTTAACCACGGTAAACTATAAAACGTCACTTTTAGTTAAACAAGCTAACGCTAAAAGGCCTTTTTAGTGGTGGTCGTAGATAAAAATCATTTTTTAAATGCTACTATAAAATTAGTAGCTTTTTGGGCGTTATATCTTATATAAATATGATTATTTATAGAGGTTGGCATAAAACGCTTGTTGTTCCATGAAATCAATATAATAAACTGTTTATAACTTTTGTTTACGGTCGTCGCCTACCCAACATGAACCAGATGGCTAGATCGTTACATAACTCCTCTCAAAAAAAGAAAAGGAGGGAGGGAGACCAGGTAGGAAAACTAATGCAACCCCGTATGAAAGTAACAGGATTATATTTAGCTAAAAAACCTGCTAGATCTTTTCAACAATCTTTAAAAACTAATAACAATAACTCGTAACAATAACTAATAATAACAATAAAAAATAAATAACACAACACTAAACACACTGCCACTGGCCACACGAGTCTGGTCGTTGATCGAGCGTCTCCTTCTACTTCTGCGATAAAAGCTGGAAAAGAGAGAAAACGGAAAGCGTATGCATTAAAAAGTAAAAAAATAATAGACAACAGAAGAATAAACACATGGAAGCGTGGAAACTTTGTTGATCTAAAAAGTAAGCGGGATTAGCCGAATGAAACTGACCGTCTCGGCAATATTTTCCAGTGACGTGTAGCTATTTGTGTGTTGACAAACTTAAGAAAACTCAACTAGGTTCTGAAGTAACAGAAGTGTCGAGGTCTATTGTATGCTCCTTCCCGGACAAGCGATCGATGTTTACGATTGAGGTTGCTATATGCAGGTTGTATCGCAGTGATCGGCCGAGACGTGCCTGGGGACGTTACAAAACCGGACACGAGTTGCTGTTGTTTGCTCACACTAGAGTAGGCCATGGGTGCATGCGGGCAGCAGGAGAAGCCTGCGAACGCCACTAGGAACATGTGACGGTCAATAGTTGAACCGAGCACAAGGGTTTGCTACATGCACTGGAACAGCACAGGTCGAGGGTGTGGTTGCAACTGCAAAAGTGGTCGATACCCGAAAGTGCAAAACATGCACGGGAAAATTGATTTGCTAGAAGAAAGCAATGCATATTTTGCATGTGAATGCACATTTAAAGAAAAAAATGACGTAGAAGCAGAAGTGTGCTTACGCGTCTACAATACATGCGCCTTTCCGGACAAGCAACCAATGTCCATTAGATATACAATTTAATTACCAATCTAACGATATGTAGCATGCGCTGTTTTATCTGTATGTAAAACTGAAAACTGGTTAATAAATTTTTTAAATATTTTTGAGTAATGCCTAAATAAATTTAGCAACACTGTCTTATGTAATTTGAGGCACAGATTCCAAAAAACATAAAATATACGTGGCGATCACTAAAAAATGCAAAGTTAATGACGTTTCCCGTGAAACAGGAAGTCGGCCATTTTGATTATATCTACCTGTTCATTCTAAATTGTGTTTAGCGTCCTTGTAACAAGTTTCGTCTAAATCCGTTGATAAGCAAAGAAGATGAAGACATTGCCCTGGTCTTATTGGCATCCTGTCATGTCATAGTATTAATTACTAACAAGTTTAACATTAAAATAGTCTCACTTATCATGAGCCTATTGCCTAGTAACTACATGTATATCAGTTGTATTCGTTAATGAAATGTAACATTATAATAAAGTTGTAATATACAATTACACAAACGAAAGTTTAACCAATCAACAATTTTGACTTTAGCAATATTTTGTTACTATATGCCACTTACATCGTTAAAAAATGCACCTTCAGTGCCAATTAGAGGGTACGGGGTATAAGTCTCTTTCTCTTTACACAGTTATTTGTAATGATTTTTTTAATATTTCAGACATCAAGTGAAAACTATTATAGTTTTATTGTCATCGTTTTAAAACGGTTTTTTGATTATATTGAGGTTACTTGTAGATTGCAGATAACCTTTCATAAAAATTTTAAATGATTTTAATCATTTAAATTAAGATTTGATACCGTTTGAACTGTTTAAAATATCTATCTTTAATATGTCTCAAAATGGCCACTGCATGGAAATCGCCTCACTATCAGTAATGCAGTCATTGTACATCACGCTGAATTATGCTACCCTTAATAACAGGTTTAGAAACTACAGCCTACTATATCTGTCTGTGACCTAGTTACTGACTTCCCTGTACCAAGCGACGCTTGCAAGGCTGGCCGGTGGAACAGCAGCTTTGCATCCTACGAACATTTTTTCCGTGTCATCATAATTTTAAATTTTCTGAAGTAACAGAAGGAAGAGATCATAATAAGTAGGCTAACGTAGGAACAACTTTTAATTAACAAACACAAATACATTAAGGTGAAATTAACTATTAATTATAGATAACCACAATTTGCAAATAACAGTAAGTTTGATTTCAGAGGCTTCCAAGGCCACTACCATTAATTACCGAACGGCTTCCGGGATTGGACCGAGTCGTTTCGCTTACCTTTATAAGGGGTTTTATTAGAAATAAAAACAAAAGAGCACTCAGCGTGTAAACCACGCCAGAGGCGAAACACTTACACATTTCGCTCTCTTCCGTCCGATTGGAAGAAGAGTTTCACCTCTGGCGTGGTCTACACGCTGAGTTGCCCTACCATTTTGTGTTTAAATGGAATATATATATAATCTTAAACAAAAAGTCGCTACCTTAGACTCCAATCAACAGAGAACTTCAAGTAACGCATAACAAGTATTGTGTATCACAAGTAATGCACAGTGGTTTATAACAAAACCTGTAACACAATTTTACCAGAATAATAATAATCTATTACGTTTCATCAGACTGTTGTACACAGTATGAAAATAGTCACATTTTTACAAAAACAAATAACATGAACAGGTTACTACACTTACAATGTTATGAACTTATCGCTAAGGAATTCTTCCACAGAGTAATAACATTTAGCGAGTAATAATCTTTTGATTTGTTTTTTGAAGTGATTGTCTGTTAGCTCACGAACAGCATTAGGAAGCGTGTTAAAGAATTTTTTCCCTGCATATGTTGGTGACTTCTCGTAACGCATTAATTTATGAGCATCTACAGTTAAGAAGTTGGAATATCTTGTGTCGTAGTTATGAAAGTTCTTATTCATTTTATAAAAATTAATATTCTTTTTTATATATAATAAGCATTTGTAGATATATATATATATATATATATATGCAGGGAAAAGACATTATCTTATTATCTATGAAAATAGGCTTGCAACTATCTTTTGGGTTTATGTTAAACATCATTCTTATTAGTCGTTTCTGACATATAAAGATTCGCTTACTAAACGCACAATCACCCCATAAAGAGACTTCATAAGAAAGGTGACAATAAGCTAAGGAGTAATAAATATTTGTAAGAGCCTTAATACTAAGAATTGACTTCATTTGAAAAATTGCAAATATGCCTTGTTTAGTTTTTTACAAACTACATCTACATGAAATTTATAACTTAAGTGATTATCCACAACGACTCCGAGGAACTTAGTAGATTCAGCGGCTGAAACTTTTATCACGTTAAAGTTGAAATGAAGATTGCGATCAGTTTCTGGCTTGTAACGAAAATGTAGACAAGCCGTTTTATTAATGATTACCATAAGCTTATTTTTTGTGCACCAAGTACAAAATTCGAGATCTACAGAACTTGCTTCAGCCTCTCAATCCTCCAAACTCTGAGCTGAGACCACTACCGCAGTATCATCTGCGTACATCGATAGCATGGTCGTATTTATATGACTCGGAAGATCATTAACAAATAAAATAAATATAAGAGGTTCGAGCACAGATCCCTGGGGCACACTTATATGCAAATTATAAGAGCATGAAATGTTATCAGCAATTTTCACACATAGCTTGCGGTTAACAATATATGATTTCAGAAGTTTTAAAGCCGGACCCCTAAAGTCTAAAGCTTGTAATTTATTGGCAACAAAGTTGACGTTTAAGCTATCGAAAGCACTAGATAGGTCGAAGAATATTGCGGCCACTTGTTCACCCTTATCGAGCTTGATAAAAATGTTTTCCATGAAACTGTTAGCCGCTATCAATTAGTGTAGCTAAGTTGCTACTTACAACATAAGCGGAACACAAAAACACTACAGGATCAAAAGAAAGCTACTTATAAACCTATAATCAGCAGTGAGTAATTACTTTACTAACGAATATCGATACTTTATGTGCTGTATGTTTAACAGATAATATTAGTGAAAGAGGTGTATAGACACCGCGAGTGATATTCAAGTAAGATAATATAAATAATTTAACCGTGTTATGAATAGCATTTAGCGCGGAAATGACATAAGCCATATTAAAAAAAAAGAACTGCAATTACTAGTAATTATGTTCAGCCAATTATAAGTTTAAATTGATTGCTATTCATAAATATGACTATAATTTCGTAGAAGTATACACAACGAGATAACGCTAGATGAAAGTTCAAGCTCATATCAGAAGACAGCCATAACTTAACTACAAATAATATTTGTTAGTTCTTCTATACAAACACGATTAAAAAAAGTCTGGAATCGGTAACATTAATTTGATATACTTCCATAACTGGTGCAACATGCACAACAACTACAGTTTAAATACACAAACCTCAGCTTAATCCTTCTATTAGAAGAGCACAGAAATAGATATTCACTATTTTGATAGAGACTCAACTTTCAATCCATCATTTGAAAAGCTGATAAATTCTGCTATAAAGACTCCTCCAGCTATACATAATCCGATTATCCACAAGATAAACAAACCATGTAAGTGTTTCCACTGAAGGACTATCAGTTCTTCAGTATCATCAAGTGCACGTGGCTTGTCAACGTAATATATTTTCTCATAAAATCCACTTTCTAACAGTCTTCTAGTAAGTAAGTTGAATGTGGGCAAAAAGTAATGCCCCTTCCTCGCATTTACTACACCTTCAAGTGGTTGGAAGGGATACGTTATTCTAACTAAATCAACCATTGGCTTTTGGTTTGTAAAAAGCTTTTCCATCATGTTTTGTCCTACATGAGATGAGCAGTTCCGATAATATGCGATGTCGAATATATTAGAAGTTATGTTATTGTTCTTACGAGGAGGTGTGGCATTTTTCCTTATTTTCTCAAATACAGTTGAATTGGTAGCTAGCTGTGCTATGTGGGATATCAATTGTTCATTCAAAAGTACTGGCAGATCTAAGTCAGCCAACTCGTCTAGGGTCCTAGTTACTCTCTCATACTTAGGATTGGTTAGGACGCTTATCAGTTTACCTTGAAATACATTGTAGATATGCATGCTGTAAAGTAGGTAAAATAAAGTAAGCAGGTGAAAAGATTTGCTGATCGAAGGCATGGGTGCTGATAAACTCAGTGAAAACAGAAAAATTGTTAAAATACAGCGGTAAATTCTGTCAAGTGGACACAACTCTAAATGTACCTTTGCTACCATCCACCAAATACCAACGGCAGTAACGAAAGTTACTAAAATCATGCTCCATGCCGTTATGTCATAAATTGAAATGATGGCTTTCATGCCTGAAATTTTGGGAGACCTAGGTGCCACCCAAATCATATCGTCCCAGTAGAAAGGAATACTAATGTCGAACTCCGCATAACGCTCTAAAGTTCTTCTAGCATCAACTTCAAAGGACATATCTTCGCTTCTATTTTGTAAAATGGTTTCTATTCTCTCGACAAAGATGATCGATATGTTTGTCTTCAAAAAGAGACCAAGAAACTGCACGAATTTTATTATTTCCCCTAAAACATGTCTCGTCTTTAGTATTACGCTTGGATTTTTTTCAATAGGAATGACCATATTAAAATTGCAAACATCAACCTTCTGCAGAAAGCGGTAAAACTTTAGATGTTCTGCGTGACTGCAGTTTCTTGCAGGTTGTAACATTACTCTCTTAGCACATCTGCTTTCTTTGTGAAAGGGATTAGAAATGTACACTAAAGTTGAGTTCTCGGATACCTTTACAACTAGAATGACATTCAGAATGTCAAAACTCCAAAAAGATTTAAATATAGCTTCCACGTCGGTGGCTGCCGTTACGATGGTCAGAAAATGACCACGAGGGCTTTCTCTTTCATTCCAAACAGGTGTCTTTGTTAGCTTAGCGAGAGTGCTATTGAAGCTAGACGCTTCTTTAGTTAGAAACACATATTTGTAATAGGTTTTCAAGGACTTCGTAACAGGGCTGTTAACTGAGACAATAATTCTAGGGTTATCAATTTGTAACGGAATCAGTTCGCTAGGCTTGCTCTCGAAGATAAAGTAAAGAGTTTCTCTGTCAGGGAACAGTTTTGGTATTAAGTTCGATAAGCAACTTTGAATGCTAGCATTGTCATTAAAATTATATAGATTAATGAAACAATAATTTAATTTTAAATAAATTAGGAACGCTAGCTGGTAGTATATTTGTTGCATCTGGAACTATAGTAACGAGGTTTTCAGGTTGAGTTACAACGTATTTCAGAAATTGTACGTATAGAGGTTTGGAGTTGTTATTACTCTGACAACTGATTTTCTAACTTCTTTTCAGAGATACATAACAGGCAAAATAATGATGCATTAATCCGTTTTCGTAAAGATTTTTCACGATAGCAATGGAAATAATATTGCTTTCTATAAGTGCTTACTGCCTGAAATTCACCGTTTCGTAAACAGGAAATTGGTTGCAGTAGAAGGTACAGTTTTAAAATGAAAAAAATACAAATTTTACAACTTGTGACACATTCATAAATTTTCTTTCAACATTAACTAGCTCAAATAACTAAAACATGGCACAGCTGATATTTTGTTAAGCCTACGAAACCTTCTAACCTCTTCTTGTCATTATGCAGAACTTCTAAGAGGAAATAGGTCGTACCCTATACAGTTGCATAATTTTAATTTCTCTGTGATAGTCACAGTGCCTGTTTATTCTACAATATAACCGTTCTCGTTAGAGATTTATTATTGTAGTCATAATTATCAAACTATAAATATTGCGAGAAATAGTTTCACATTTCAGTTGCACAGGTAGCAACACTACCGATATGGTTAGATCGTTAATATAGCACACATATGAAAACATCAGCTATTTCTTGGAAGCATAGAGAAATATGACCGGTTTATTCGTTGCAATGTAGGAAAAGTTAAATAATAGGTTTACTATTTCTATGAAATTTAATATTTATTTATTTGGTTATATTCATAAAGTCATAAATAAATCTCATTGTCCTAAAATGTTTTGGCATGTAAACGATATGTTTCTCATAAATAGTCGCCGTTGCTGATAGCTGACCCTAAGGATATATTTTCTCTTTGAACTACCACATTCGTTGATAATAAAATGACTAATATTATTTTGATTAGAAGGAACGCGTGAATGTGGTCTGGAAAGCATTGCTGTAGCTAAAACTCTAGACATAGAACATATTATATCTATATGGAATAGGTAATTAATTATTATTTTCAGATTTGAAGCCGCATTATATAGGGTATGAAATTCAACAGGAACGTTTCACAAGGTGTAGGTAGACAATGGGAAACATAGTACTTTCTAGAAAGCATATTTTATTATTTCAAATACTGATTATTTAGCAATATGCAACTGAAAAGAACTTATTTAAATGGATATATTCATTGCTTTACAGATAATTAATTTCTAAAAATGTAAACCCTTTAAGCAAATACAAATATTTACTATTTTATTTTACATCTTTAAATGTGTGCCTATTGTAACCTACCATAGAAGGCATATATCTCCGACTAGCTCAATCCTCGGCTGCGATAAAGGTATGATATGTGTGGGATTTTAGTTTACTTCACTTTCGCACAAAGGTCTTAGTTCATTAAACAAGAGGTACCGGGCGCCATCAATTTTATTTTAAATTGTTAATTTTGCATTCAATCTTATAATTCAAGGATTATACACCGTCAAATGGGAGCTTACTATGATAAATGGTTAACCAGAATGGCAATTTTTATTGACTACTTTTTTAAAGAAATATCGAATTATAGTTACCAATATTTCGAGTTCATCGATTAAACAAGTTATAGTTTCATAGAAGGTTTGCTATAATTTTGCTAACATTTAACCACTTTCAGGTAAGATAAATCTAAAGAGCTCTTTATACCCTCTTAACCTATTTATAGTTTTAATTAATGCTGTTAATAAGTTTCACGATTAACTCAATTCACATTTCCAAAGTAAAAGAAATGCCCTTTATTTAATAGATGTCTACCTTATAACATTAAACCCCTTATGATTTGACGTTTATAAAATTATAACCTGACTTGTTTAGACTGGCCCTAAGAAGTTAATTACTTGTTGTATTACGTTATTATAAAGTCATTAACTGTTAATACTGTAGCCTATGCTCTTATCTGGTGTAACCTGACATATTTTATGTTATAAATTAATTGAACATTATTTAAATATTCCTAAAGTTTTTAGGACTAACCTATGGTTAAAACAAACAATCCAGGGTGCCGGCTATCGCTGCCTTTCCCATCGGGTTGAATTTCATGTAACTGAAATGTACCCCATCGCCAAACCAATGAAGTGGCTCTCTTTGGTGAGGTTTAATTTATTAATAACGAACAAGATTCTAATATGGTCGTCCATTCCCGGTTATTCCTTTCCATAAGGTCTCGTAACAACCCTGGTTGATACCGTTCCACCCTATCATGACGGGTAGTGGCTTCTAAAGAGCAAGGACAAAGGGGAGGCCAAAAAAGCTAAACCAAAGATACTTTCAATTATGATTTGTATGAATTACCTTACTTCCTACCTACCAGTTAACTAATAATCGCTTTTCTAGTGAGAAACTGCCCAATGGATTAATCCTATTTGCCTGAAAAGTCATTATTTTTTAGTATACTGTAAAATTTACTAATTAAAACCTTACAATGGCAAAGTTTATCCTTTTAAGCTCGGATTCTAATATTAGCTTGGCTTTTTCTGCTGACGCCACAAAAATATTTACAATAGCCACCTCAATAATTCAAAGAGGTCTATTGGAGGAGTATTCAACCTGAATTTCTCTGAAGTGCTTTGAGTTGCCTAACTATCAGGTTTTTGTGGTTATTCAAATATATTCTTTATAGTAGCTAAGCTCTGTACTGCTACAAATGTGAAAAGAAATAATAAACACTTGAGAATTTTGGTACATACATACCTCAGGTAGATACTTGTTGAATCATTTCCATGGTGGTTGGAGTATACTAAATATTCTTTTTCGTTAAAATACTTGTGAGAAAGGCCGACTGTGTAAAAGTATTCCAAATAAGTTCCTCGTCTGATTTATCAAAGATAAACTAACAAACGAGTGTTAATTTACTTGTGCTGCTGCATTATGTTGTTTTAATTTGAGTTTATGGAGACACATTCCTTTAAAGTTGCACACATTAATGCGCGTTTATTAATTAGTCATATTATTGATTTTAGCGATTACGTTTTGTGTTCTAATTTTGATGTATTTGCTGTAAGTGAAACTTGGCTCACACGTCTTGTTTCTAACAATGATATTGCAATTCAAGGTTATAACATTATCAGAGCCGACAGAACTCGTTGTCGTGGAGACGAAGTGTGGCTGTATATCAAAAATACGTTAAGCAACTCTGTCTTCAATTAAAAATTAATAAAAAACGTAATCACCACAGGAGTTATATACAGGCCACCTAACACTGACTGCAAACTAATATAATTGCTCTATTCGAGTTCATTATAGCCATGGGCGATTTTAACATTGATATGCTTCAAATAAATAGTAACAGCGCAATGTTCGACCAAGTGCTTCAAAGTTTTGGCTTAACCCAACTTATTGTCGAACCAAACCGACTTTTTCATTGATAGATGTAAATTTCCTAAGCGCAGCTGGAGAGAAGGGTAAGAAGGCTGCACGGATTGGGCACATCCGTCGAAATTTCAAACATTTTAACTGTGAAGCTTTTCTAGGTAAGTTGCAGGCCATACCATAGTTTGAAATGTTTGATATTGATAATGTTGATCAGCAAATTTATTTTGTAAACAGTAATTTTCTAAATATATTCAATTTCCATCCTCCTATTGTGACCGTGAAATTTTATAAACCTAAACAACCCTTGTTTACTGACAACATCAAATGTATGATCAAATTAAGAAATGAACCCCCGAAAAAGTACAAAAAATATAAAGCTGTATCCAAGTGGGAATATTTGTTACAGTATCAAACTGATTTAACCACACTCACGGGAGAGTGTGTGTCATATACCTAACAAGTCCTGAAAAAGTGCACACTTACCTTGGAAACAGTGAGAAACAGGCTAAAGGCCGCGGCTCAAATACGCCCAGAGAGAAGGGGTGGTCCTAAAACCTAGACGCCACAGGGCAAGTATAAATGTATATGGTGTTACAAAAGAAAGAGGGCACCACAAGGTCCAATTAAGAAGACCCTCGTTTAACCGAACCTTGAAGGTCAAACTGGGCAAAAATACTCAAAAACTAACTCTGAAAACAGCAGCGTAGCGACAAACGCAACCCACCTGCAACGCTTATTTACCACGTCCGGGTCTCACCTTACATCGATCTTGACACAATGACTGAGTCACCCTGTAAACAAACATGCACAAGACAAAGGAAAAATCATAAGTCATTAACAGTTAATACATCTATTGATGTGGTCATGACCGAAAACTTACAGCTGTACCGACGTGGTCGGCATGTGCAGTCGCCGAATTAAAAATCCGGGCACTTAAAATGATTCAGTGAATATCTTACTTTACTTTACTTATTACGTTACCTGGTAAAATTAGTCAAAGTCAAAATAATTACTCGTATATGACAGCATGCCTCAATGTTTAACCACAGTTGTGTTGATGTTTATACTGTGGTTTAACTGTCAATTGCTAACCTAGAAACGTAAAGCCCAATTTACATTACCCAAAAATTGCAAAAATCCTCTATATATATACATCAATTTGGCACAGTAAATGGAATAAATACTTTTCAAATTTAAATAATAAAAATAAAAATGACCCTACCAGTCTCCCTCCTAACTTACAAAATCTTTATCTAATAAATAACTTTTTTATTAAATCCGTAGAGTCAGAATTCTCCAGATCCAGCATTACTGCGTTTCTATGTAGATAATCTAAAGGACAATATAAATGTGGCCTTTAAGTTGTCTACAGTTTCTTAGAGAAATGTAGACCAAATTTTAAAATCAATTAACTTATATATAAGAGTATAGTTGTACCACTGCCTAGTTGAATGTTACTGACGACATTTTTAAAGCCATTGATATTAATAATAACAAACTCATAGTCGATAAAGAAGGGGCTCCCGGGCCTTGACACTTGGATAAAGAGAGAGGCCATGGCTACCAACCTCAGAATGCGGGATACGGGGCTATGGAATGACCACGGAGTTCGCACGGGCCATGCTAGGATCGCCGACATGGCTGCTAGAGAAATACCTCTGTCAGCCTACAGGGTAACCGAAGCAGAGGACCGGCTAAGGTTAGAAAAAGGATTCTCTCTCACTATCCCAATAAGGGAACAGTGGGAGCAAAAAAGGGTTAAGCTCCAGTCGAATGCCTTGATATGCTACACGGACGGTTCTCGAGTGGCAGAAAGGCAATCCTCTGGAGCAGGAATTTATATGGAAGGCCGAGGGGCACAAGAAAGCTATGCTTTAGGAAGATTCACCACGGTATTCCAAGCAGAAGTTTATGCCATCCTATCGGTGGCAACAAGGAACGAGGTCAGGATATCCCCAAAGCAAAAAAATTATATTTGCTCCGATAGCCAAGCCGCACTAAAAGCAATTTTCTCGGCCAGGACAAGATCAGCTCTTGTCCAGGAATGTGGAGATGCTTTAGCCGAATTGGCAAGGAAAAAGGACGTCGAGCTCATCTGGGTCCCGGGATACACAGGGGTCCAAGGCAACGAGAAGGCGGACGAACTAGCCAAACTCGGAGCCGAGGAAACATGTTTTGGACCGGAACCCCTTCTGGGTATAACAAGGCAGCAGGTCTCAGCAGCCCTAACCGGGTGGGCCTACAAGACCAGCGAGGAAAAGTGGAAAGGATGCAGGGGCTGTCGTCAGGCAAAGTACCACATAGCGGGATTTGAGTCAAAGAAATCGGTCTGGCTAATGGGAAAGAGCCGAAGAACCACAAATCTTTTGATAGGGATCTTGACAGGCCACTGTAAACTAAAAAGACACTGATAGGACTAGAGGAAGATCCATTTGTCCAAGATGTGAGCGGGACGAAGAAACGTCCCTTCACTACTTGGGAGAATGCGAGGCGTACCAGCGACTGAGGTATAGAACCTTTGGAGCACCTACGCTTCGAATGGAAGAGTTGAACTCCCTATCCTGGGCCGAAATTCTGATCTTCATTAGAAAATCAGGAAGGTTTAAGCAGGGAGAAGAGCCCATCAAAGAGGACGATAATGAAGGATGGCATGGGGTTGGCAAAAAGGGCCAATGGTGGCCTACTTGCTAGACTTCGGTCTCCCCACAACTACTACTACTAGTCGATAAACTAACCCCAAGCTAAGGTGGAAGCTATAGTGCCGAGAGCTGTATGGCACAAGGTTATAGTGCCTCGAACGATGCCCATCGAATACCTGGCGCCTTTCCATGGTCTCTTAGCCTTACTGCCAGGGCCGTAGCCAAGGGGAGGCTAGGGGAGGCTCAGCCTCCCCTAACCTTTTTTTAGCCTCCCCTAGCACATTAGTCGCTAATTTAATCTAACCTTTTATTCAAAAAAAAAAATTCCGGAAATTTTAAAACCAGCTGATAATGTGTTGCAAGCTCGAGAAACAAGTTTAAAAGATGCATTGGTACTAATAAACAGTTACACAAACTATAAAAGACCTAAGAAACGAAAAATCCTTTAATGACATAATAATCCAAGAAGTCCACAAAACCTATTTTAGTCTAGTTGAAAAAAATCAACCGCCATCACGCCGGCGTAAGAAAGAAATTACGTTGTTAAAGGAGTTTCTCATTACCAAAAGAATTGGTGAATGGTCCTAATATGAAGTCGATCAAAATCCTGATCTGCACATGAAAACTATCTTGTATGAAAATTAATAAAAGATTTTCAACTAACGAGGATTTGCTAACTGCTATTTCTTGTGTAGAAGATGAAAATCTGGATCTTCAAAATATACAATTTTTAGAAACTCTAGGAATAACTAACTATACCATGTGCGGAAGAAATTGCGGTCGTGAAAAACTTTTGTAATGCGCAGAAACAAAGAGAGTGGCACATGCAGTGTTGACGTATTTACAGACATTGATCAGTAAAGAATTGCTTTCCCTGATACTTATCAGTTGATGGCAACTGCACATACATTTGGTTGCAACCCTGCTTTATGAATCTTCATTTTCTGTGTGGACCGGCATAAACAGAGAACAAAGAACATCCATGCATCATCAGCGGATGGCAAATTTAATTTTGCCAGCTTTTGAGAAAGAGCGCACTGAAGACATTGATATGGATAGACTATTAGTTCAGTTCGAGAAGTAGAAAACTTCAACTGTTTTAAATATTTTATTTCGATTTTTTTTCAGTACGAAAACTGCTCAGGAACACGAAATGTTAGATGGAAGATGTATCAGTTATGAAATTTCAGAAATTTAGTACTGTCATAAAAACTCAAAATATCCAATGCGCTGTTTATCTGCCAATTCTAAAATTCACATAAATCTGCTGTAATTTTTACAGTTTTTGTTTCATAACAACCTGAATAAATATTTTTGAAAAAAGTAAAGTATGAAAAATATATGTACAAATTGTTATGTTGTGTTTTTTTAAGAAATATAAATATTTTATTGAGGCGTCTTATACTATGGAAATCACTTTCTTATTTCATAAATATTTTTTATTTATAGATCAGAATATACAAACCCCACGAAAGGGTTAAGTAACACAGAAAATTATGCTAGCCTCCTCAACCTTTTTTTTTGCCTCCCCTACGTTGTGATACTGGCTACGGCCCTGCTTACTGCTACAACATGCTATGCAGGAGCGGACCTCCTTTCTTGACTACTAGTGGGATTAATCATGGAAGATATTATTAATAACCTTAATACTCCTTCAGAGGAAGGATCGTTTGCAGGTCCTACTTTGGCCACCTCAGGAGGGTTCTCCTCTACTGGATCCTCTCCAGTACTACCCAATAAGGAGGAAACCGTTTCGGGGCCCTCCTCAGAAACCGACACTGCATCGTAAAAAGGGTCTCTTACTAAGAGAAACCGTTGCGGTGCAGAAAGAAGACGGTGTAAGAAGGCGAAGGCTAGGTTGGCTGCTAGTGACCAACCAGACCCATCTGGCACACAGCAGGAGCTTCTTACTAGAGGCACTACTGTCACAGACCAACCTAGTGCCACGGAGAAGGTCACACTCTCTGCTGGGGGCACCAAGCGGATACGCCCAAAGAAGGAGACTCCTCCTAGTGCACAGAAAACCGCCAAGAGGGTCCGACCCGGGCTCTCGTACAGTCAAGCGGCCAACAAAGAACTCAGAGTTGCGATTGCTCGGAGAAATTTTCCGGAGTTGCGAATCACTCTGGTGCTAGCCGAGGAAATTCAACTCATCCTCAGCAAATATATGGACGGGCTCCCAGATAAAAAGCTTCTCCCAAAATACGACGACTTTAGAAGAACGGAACAAGGAATCATTCTGATCACATGCTCCGATGCCTTCTCCAAGACCTGGCTAAGAGAAGCCGTCGGTAAGATCAGCACGAGTTTAGAAGTCAAACTGGCGTTTTTAGAAGGCGATTCCGTCCCCAGGTTGAGTAAAATGGTAGCCTGGATACCGAGACTACTTGAGGATGAGGCTACCATTTTAAAAAGGTTAAAACGCCAGAATCCGGGGCTTCGGACCGATCTTTGGAGAATTCGGTATGCCAGACGGGTCGAGTCCGAAAGATTCAGACTTGTTCTTGGCATGGACGGGCTCTCCGTGTCGGTTCTGAAGAAACTCGGCATGAAGGCATACGCGGGCATGGTAAGGGTCCTCCTGGAGGACGTTAAAAGTAATTTTTCTACCCAAAACGGGACATGCAATGTATGATACCGCAAAGGACTTCAGACCTATCAGTCTGACTTCTTTCCTGCTAAAAGTGCAGGAAAGACTGATTGAAAGGTATATTAACGGTGGAGCAAGGCAAGTCAGTTGAGACTCCATGCGATCGTCTGCAAGATAGAGAAAACCCTGCACCACAAAGAGTTTTCGCTCGGTGCATTTCTAGACATAGAAGGAGCGTTTGATAACACCTCCTTTGATTCTATCTGTGTAGCGGCCGAAAGGCACGGGTTCGAACCCTCGTTGATAAAATGGATCGGATCTATGCTGTCGGGCCGACAGGTAATCGTGTCAACAGATGAGCTCTCCATTAGAGCGACGGCCACTAAGGGCTGTCCCCAGGATGGAGCCTTGTCTCCAATGTTATGGTGTCTGGTCGTAGACGGGCTACTAAGGAAGCTTTCTGCAAAAGGCATCTTGGTGCTAGGTTACGCTCATGACCTTGCAATATTAACAATTGGAAAGTTCGTTGGCACAGTAAGTGAGATCATGCAAGAAGCTCTCACTACTGTACAAAAGTAGTGCGTAAAGCAAGGGCTCAGGATTAATTCTACCAAATCAGAACTTGTAATTTTCACCAAAAGAAGAAGATTGAGGGTCTTAGACAACCCACACTCTTCGGTAAAGCTCTCCAGCCCTCCGAATCGGTCAGATATCTTGGAGTTATCTTGGATTCAAATCTGAACTGGAGAACTCATGTAGAGAGGCAAATTCAAAGGGCCACTGCTTCCCTGTGGAGATGTAGACGGACCTTTGAAACCAGCTGGGATCTCAAACCCTGTGTCACCAAATGGCTGTACCAGGTGGTTACAAGACCAATAATAACATATGCTTCTCTTGTTTGGTGGCCGGCAATTAGCAAGGCAACAACCAGAAACAGAATGAACAGACTATAGAGATTGTCCTGTTTATGAATAACAGGAGCAATGCGCACTGCTCCTATGGCAGCTCTGGAGGGGCTTCTGGGGCTTCCGCCCCTTCACCCAGTAATTGAGGCGGAGGTTAGGAAGTCAGCCTACAGACTAAGCTATGGTCAGGTGTGGGCCATGAAAGGGGAACAAGTGGGACATTCAAGGATCATCCAACACTTTGAGAAGGTCCCAAAACTTCTCACAAGGAGCGATTTTACATGTTCCACAAAGCATTTCAGGTACTCATTCCTGATAGGAACGATTGGTGACAACAACAGCGTCTCCTCACTCCAAGGGGACTTGTCTGGTACACAGACTGCTTCAGGTCAAACTCACCGTTGCCCTAGGAAAATATGCCACTGTATTCCAGGAAGTATTTGCCATCCTAACCTGTGCTCAGGAGAACCTTCAAAGAGGTTATTCCAATCTGCATATCTACATCTGCACAGACAGTCAGGCAGCACTAAGAGCATTGAGTTCGCCCAGAATTAACTCCAGGTTGGTTCTGGAATGTTTCCAGACACTGAATAGACTCGGTACAAAAAACTGGGTCAAACTACTATGGGTACCATGCCATAGTGAAATAGAGGGTAACGAAGAAGCTGATGTTCTAGCGAGAAGGGGTTCTCAAGAGCCACTCATCGACCCTGAGCCGGTCCTAGGGATTACCCGTGCTACTGCAAAGAGACAAGTTGAGCACTGGCTAAGTAACCAATCCAGTGCCAACTGGACTTCGACACCAAGGCTACGTCAGGCAAAACTCCTCATCGGGGAAATGTCGCCTGCAAATACCTTTACTCTCCTGTCAATGAGCAGGATATATTAGGATCGTGACTGGTTTACTAACAGGACACGGTCACCTACAGAAGCACCTAATTTTTATTTTGTTGAACTAATGTATTTACCATCACAATTAATGCAATCAATTTGATAGACAATGTTAGATTCATCTTTAATATGAGTTTTATCTTTAAGATTATTGAAAAACAAATTACCAAAAGTATTACTATTTTTAAAAGCAATTTGTAAATTATATCTGTTAAGTTCTTTTTGCAAAAATGTAGATAATTTTGGAATGAATGGTAAAGTTAATTATTTTGGAATGTTATCGTCTTTATTATTAAACTCTTTTCCTAAGCAATTAGGTTGAAGATTTATTGTTTTATTAGAGTTTCTTGTTTTAATTGTATGAATTTATTAATGAGGGGTAAAAGATAATTATTTTTTAATAGCATTGATTTAATTTTTTTAAATTTCGAGAGTGAAGTTTACTTGATGCTAAAATTATTGCTCTGTCAACCGAATTATTAATTAAACTTATTTTGTATTTCATAGTAGTATTATGAAAAATTTAAATATCGATCAGATTTGATTTGTTGTCTATAACAATTAGTAATAATTTTACCGTTTATATATCTATGTAAAATAAAGCCTAAAAAAATGTATTCGATTTTGATTATTTTCTTTCTCTATTGTAAATTGTAATCTTGAGTGGATGTTATTGAAAGTATTAAAAATTTTTTCAATTTCCTTTGAATCAAAACCTGTAATGATGTCATCGACATATCTTTCATAAAGAGAAATATTTTTAAGATTATTAAATTTTTTTTCTTCTATTCCTTGTAATACTAAATTTGCAATTGTACTAGATAAAGGTTGACACATAGCAACTCTAAATTTTTGTCTGTATTGTTATGATACATGATAACATGATGCAGTATAATAAATCATAAGAAAGAAATATTAAAAACTAATAAATTTGGAAGGTTACAATAATTAGATCTTGATGGGTGTACAATTTCGAATATGAATAATGAAAGTAATTGAGACAATGAAAGGAGCCATTTGATAGTGCGATATTAATTAAATTAAATAACTTAATGGTTCTGGTAAATGCTAATAAAGAACAAACCAAGATAACGTTAGACAAATGTATTTGTTAATAATAATCAGAATAAATATTATGTAATTGTATTATTTTAAAATATAGGAAGTGTGCACTAAGAATTGTATCTAATAGGTATAGAAATTTGTTTAAAGTAGTTACTAAAACAACTCATGAAAAATGCATACATGTAATTTTGAAAGAACGAATGTCGTTAAATAAAATTAGAAATTATGCCTTAATTTGTGTTATTTTTGGTATATACAAATTAAATAGGGCTATAAACAAATCTGCGTGGTGTGTTAGGAGAAAACGTAAAAATGTAATTCATGGAGACATATAATCGGTGAAGAGGTTATACAAATACAGTTAATTGGAAATAAAGAAAACGGAAGGTGATATTATTTGAAGATATTTGGATTTATTTATACATACAAGATATTATTGAAGGTTCTTACGAGTAACTGATTTGATTTGGATATTTTGCGAGTATAACAAGAGACATCGGACTATCTGCAAAAAGGGAACAAAGTTAGATTTGGAACATCATAATATAGCAACTTACCAGGAGTTGGTTTGTGTGGCAGTAACATTCAGGAGTAACAAGGACTGGAGTTTGAGAGCTGAGGAGTTGATTTGACGGGACGAATGCAAGTTGAAAGGATTCACAGACCATCATAGGTGTTGCTGGTTGTGAAGTGGGCAGTAGGTATTGCGGTCTATGGACGTCAGGATCCGGTATTTGTTGGAAGTTGCTGTGAAAGTTAAAGCAGTTATCAAGGTTTATGTAGATAAGTTGAGAGAAAGCATTTTGAATAACTGTTAATAAAAGAAAGTGATAATATAAAGTTGATATAGTACTTACATAGGTAAATTGAGTAATAAATGTGTTTATGTAAGATACAATTGTCAATTACCTGGTTTGATGAATTTTAAAAGTCAAGTTTGACGTTATATGTTATTGATAGTCAAATAATTTTGAAAATACAATTTTAAAATATCAATTAATAGAGAACTAGATTTTGGCGAGCCCACCCTGAAAATAAGAGCTCCTGATTTAAAAGCAATTATTGTTTGACATTTAAGACATTGCATTAATTAAGGCATAGTTCAACTGGTGCGAGCTATAGCACAATTTTTGGCTAGCATAACGTGGAGCTGATATAGTCAAAACATAAAGATAAAGAAGCACAACGTGGTGCATTGCAGTATATTTGTTTGTTATACTGAATAATTAGATTCCAAAATATATTTGACGGCAGTTATAAATTAATTTTTCGGAATTTGTGTTAGATTTTTAATTTTTAAATTAATTGGAATGTTAGTGTATAAAGATACTACGTCGAGAGAAAAGAGAATATGATTTGTAGAAAGTGTAACTTTATCAATTTTAGTTTGAAAAGTCCAAGAATCTTGAACACTGTGTTTGTTTGTTTCTGTTATCTGAATTAAAATTTTAGATAAATATTTTGATAGTTTATATAAAGGGCTTATATAGGAACCAACTATAGGTGTTATAGGATTATTTTGTTTGTGCAGTTTAAGAAGGCCATAAATTTTAGGAGCTAGTCTAGGGTGACCAGATTTGTAAAATAAAAAATGGGACAGAAGACGTTTGGGCGGCGAATAATAGATATTTATGATATAAAACGATAACACGCATACACATACTTGATTAGTCATTGCACCTATAATCTTTTTAGCAAAAGGTTGACATTTTCAGCAATACTATAAACTACACTACACAGTGTCAGTGGATTTGGAAGAAGAAGCTTCTTGGGTTTTATATTTTTCAGATCCATTAATACCTTCTAATAATTTTGGTTTCGCCCGAAGAAAATTGTAGAATTCACTGCATGAAATATTTTTAAAGTGAGTTTTACATACTATTATTGCTTCAATATTCTTTACGAGGAAGCGATTCTTCTCATCTGTCCATAGCGCATTTGTAATCGAAAATATCCTTTCTACTGCTGCACTTGTTCCTGGAATACGAGCAAGAGCAAATTCAAAAACCATTAGAATATTTGTAAAACAAAGTTTTTCACTATTCAGCAGCTTAAATATCTCTACTAATTTTTTTTCAACCCTTGTAGAATTCTTATTCCATTCGGCAAGTCTAGCACTTATTACGTTTACTACGTAGTTAAATTAATCTAAAAATTTATCTTCTTCCAAACTATCAATATATTTGTTAGTTTGCATTAAATATTTTAGTGTTTCCTTCATTTCAGCCCAAGTAGGACAGTGCATTATTTGAATCCAGGTGAACACTTTTAGGGCCGGTTGCAGAAAGCAATGTTAAGTCTGGTGTTAGCTAACGTCGCGTCAAAGTGAACAAAATCGCATCAAATTTTGTTTACTGATGTATTAGTTATCATAAACATTTGAGATTTGATTCGTTTTTGTTCACTTTGATGTAGCGTTAGCTAACACCAGACTTAACGTTGCTTTCTGCAACCGGCCGTAAGTGGTTCGTAATTGGCACCCCATTTCTCAATATATAATATATATCTATACCATGAAATCGGTGGTCTCTTTCTTTGTATGTATGTTTGTATGTTTGTTCGCTATCGCCTCAGAAGATACTGGACCGATTGAATTGTATGATAGCTTAAAATTTTGCTAATTTTAAGACTTAGATCGTAGGTCGGTTTTTATTTTCAAAAAAAGTACGAAAAAGTAAAGTTTTAATTAAATCGTATAATTAGCGAAGCTAAGCGTAGCTCCGGTGATTCACTATATACCATTATATCAGAGCCTTATTCAATGATGCATGGTTGGTTTAGTGGTAGAATGTTCGAGTGCCACGTGGGGAGCCCTGGTTCGATTCCCGGCCGATGCATCCTTTTATTAGTTTATATTAACAAATCTCTCTTAAATTAGCAAACCGAAGTGTAGTTCGGGTGATTCACTAGTGTATTACACAATTGATCCACGTTTTCTTTAAAGAGTTTTGCACTATACAAACTATTTTCCTCTAGATCTAGTAACTGGCTTGACAACTTTGAGGTTTGAAAATTGTGGTCCCTCCTGTTTTTAATTTTATTGCACATTTCTAATTCTTCAGCTGCTACACATGCTGAAATATTGTCTCCTTCTATCCTAGTTATGGTGTCACAGATAACTTTTAACTGGTTTTGTACAAAGTATAACCATATCATGGAAACAGGATCATTAAGAAAAGTACTTAAAATTGTGGGGCGTTTGTCTTGAGATAAAAAGTAGGACTTTAGTCCTGGAAAAATGTCTATAGTTCTAGTGATTGCTGGTTGCAAGGATAACCATCGAGTTTTTACACTTTCAAGAACCTGCTTGTACTCAATGCTTACAAAATAACAAAAGTCTTTCAATTCTTCCACTCGTACTGTATATATGTGAAAGATACGTCTATGCGGCACAGACTAAAAAAAGGTAAAGGTTCAAAGTCATTTCAATTCCCCCAACTGGGGGCGGGCTGCTATAGAGACCTTGCGGGCTGCTATAGGGACCTTGCATCCCTCTTCAGCCAAGAACGGAAATTATAGGACGGGTGAGAGAAAGGAGGGGTGGAGAATGGAAGAGAGGACAGGAAAGGTGGAGAAGTACTGCCCCGGCGTTTGCCGCAGAGAGGGTACTCTGTTGACTCAGAAAAACCACATAAAAACCTGAATCAGAGCAAACGGCCAGGGGCTCGAACCCGCGACGTTCCGAATGCTAAGCATATGTGTTAACCACTACTCTTCAAAGCTCGGTGCACAGAATAAACTAACTGATAGTCTATTTATAGCACAAAACACGACTTGTCGACTTCCAACTGTTGTTCTGTGAATGGTCAGCCTTTCAACCAATTTCGGCGTTTGAATAAGCCGCATGCTTGGATTTAAGTTTCCGTGCATGTAGCTACATGCACCAGAAATGGTAGGTAATATGTATCAAAAAACGGGACAATTTGCGTCCCATTTTGAGTTTTTCGGGACAATGGGACACAAAGCTAAAAAAATGGACAATCCCGTTAAAAACGGAACGTATGGTCACCCTAAGCTAGTCCATTGTGTGATATTAGACTTTTATATGTTGGAGTATCAATGCAATTCGAATCTAGCCATTTTTTAGCATGTTATTATTTGCTTTTGTATAGCTTCTATAGGGTCTGTTTTCTCCTTTATATAAGTGTTTAAATCATTCAAATGATTTTACATTAGTAGTGTAGCTAGGCGGGTTCTGCCTCACTTCCGGTGGTTTGGAACTTGGCTAAGTGTCACGTGGCGAGGTCATTGGCCTCTGGTTTGAAACTTGACTAAGTCTAGCCGAAGGTCACGGGCCTAGCCGGGGTCAAGGTCACGGGCCTCACCTGCCACTTCCGGGAATTTTTTGGACTAAATGTCTAATTTTGAAATTTTTACAAGACTTATCAAAATTTTCTCAGGCTCGACAAGATGTGAGTCATCGTCTGGCAATGCAAAACTAGTTGAGACTTGTAGATGCAGGATGTTATTGAACAATGGCGTCCATTGTTTTAAAGTCGAGACGAAATTCGAGAACAATGAAGCCATTGTTGTCTGGAGATTAAAATGTGCAAAGCTGGTAAAAATAGAACAATAAAAGCCATTGTTTGAGAAATCTGCACGATAATTGGACAATGAAGCCATTGTTGTCTGGAGATTAAAATGTGCAAAGCTGTTAAAAATTCAACAATGAAAGCCATTGTTTGAGAAAAAATCAGCACAACTGCTAAAGTGAATGCTGTCTTTGAAAATTTTTTGCTGACGCTGTTAAAAGTCTAATTTTGAAATTTTTACAAGATTCTCACGATACATTTTGGAGGTAGAAGTCTAATTTTTACAAGATTCCCACGATGAATTTTTGAGGTTAAGAGTCTAATGTTTAAAAGATTCCTATACCGGATGTGAGTCATTGTCTGGAAATGTCAGAGTTGTCAAAACCTGCCTGCCTGTCTGTTTATCTTCTGCGCAATTAAACAATGAAGCCATTGTTTGAGAAATGTGCAAGGTTGCAAAAAATAAACCGAATTAATTGTGGTCTAATAGTATATATCGAATTATTTCCAGCTAAAAAGATGCATTATGAAAATCCAAACCATTTTAAATATCTTGTTAGGTTTTTGTTTTATTACACGTTCAACGAGATGTATGTCTGGATATTTAACTTGAATAGGCCGATTGGAAGCATCTTTTAGTAGATAGGTAGTGTGTTCGATCCAGCTGGAGGACTGTTTAAGCGGTAGACAGTATTTACCAAAGTGTTGGGGTGTTAGAGACATTGTTTGTAAGCAAAGTAAATATTACGTGTTTTTTTCCGTACTTTATTAAATACACAGTCTCGAGCCGATAGTTATTTATTTCGCTTGGATTTATGTACAGCATCCCCTCACTTTAGCAATAAGCAAGTTTCTAAAGAAATATTATTATGCTGTAGAGATTTACAGGTTACAGTTCGGAGTGTAAACTGAGTTAAAAATTTTGGATATTAGCAACAGTACCATTTAATTGCATATTGTTTTCTTTTACCAAATTTTAGATTGTATTAATATAGGTTCGAAAGCACTGCTGACAGACAGACAGAAAACTTGTAAACCGGACCTTGTCAAATATCGAACAGCAATATATATTAGTAAAAAATACTCTTCCAGGTTAAAAGTTTGATGTAGTTTTAGCCAATCTTATACACATTCGTCAGCATTTTTCAGTTTATCCGATTCGACAACTTCCGCATATCGCAAAAACAAACACCTTCTTTGTTCTTGTGTTAGCACCTTGGCT
>CALNHX010006432.1:0-62500 GCA_940337035.1 Agriotes lineatus | reverse complement strand
AAATCCCATAAAGATAGAAATTAGGTTAGGTAATAAACTTATACATGTAATTATTAAAGATTAAAATAAAAGACATTTTATTTTTAATATGTGTTTTATTTCATTAGTGTATACACCGTATTTATCTCATATGCAAAGCAAAACTTGACAAGGAGAGGGAGAATAAATGTACACTTAAATATATGCTTTATTCAATTAATATACATATTATTTATACATAAGGGAAACAGAACTTAACAATGTGTAAGTATCGATATAATCTTGAGGTGTTGTTGAAGACCAGGGACCGGAACATGGACCGCTTCTCCAACCAACAGCTTCACCATTTTGAGCTTTTCTGATATTTTCCTCAAGCCATTTAAAAATATCTGTGTGGTGGCGGTGTACAACGCTAGGCTGAAATATATAACTTATATGGTTAGTATTTAAATATTCGAACATGTTTATAATGTGGTTGGTGGGCAGTAACCCCAAGGCAAAGTGTCAGTATACATACAGTTGACTATTCGTTTGTCATCATGTGGATCTAAAGCTTTTTTTCTTTGTTTTAAAGAAAATACGTTGTGGGTTTTTGATCTAATTGTTCTCTGATCGCAAAATACTGTTTCGTTATTAAACAGGCAGTCTTTGTAATCCTCAAATGTAATTCTATTCAAAGCAGCTCTGGTAATACCTTTAGCTTTCTTTGAAATTTTAAATTCTCCATTCTCAGCATCCTCTAACGTTTTGAAAGCATACAATTTTGCACGTAGACCAACAAATTCGGTAATTATTTTACCACTCATTTCGTCTTTCATTAGACCTATTACTTTTTTATTAACTTGTGGAAGGTTATATGGATTGTTCGGAGGATAATCGCTTGTATCAAATTTGTGAATATCTTCCCGTATAAAATCGTATATATTTGGAAGGGTAAAGTGATATATGAGACTATCAGTGTCTGTGTACAGCAGTTTTGCTTGATTACCCATCTTCCGTTTAATATAATTGTAATGAAAATCGTATATTAAAATTTTTGAAATATCTAGGATTGAAAATCCAACGAATATTGTCTTATTAAAAACTATTTCCAACTGATTTAATTCTATAAGTACCAAGTCTTTATCTAAAATAGTACAGCTGTGAAAATTTGGTTTTGATATGTATGCACTGGCTCCGTACCTACCTTCCCATTTAGAAATTAATTTTATTGTTATTTTCCATAGTTTTGCCAAATACAGCGTTATTCATAAGTTTATAAAAATCCTTTTCAAAATTATTTTTGGCGGCTTGCCTTAATTTTGTATTTAAATCTATGTATGGTTTAAGCCAAGCTGATTGCTTAAATTTTAATATTCTGTGAATTTTTACAATTTTCAGCCCTAAACTTACAGCTTGCTGCAGATTGCGGTAATGTATTACGTAGTTTTCTTTTTTAAATAAAGTGGTTGTCAATTTTGATTGCTGGGATGTTGGTGGTGTATAATGGTCAGGACATAGAGGCAAATCTTTGTGAAGTTCAAATAAATGTTGAGAATATTCTAAATCGACTTCATAAATATAACCTGTTTCATATAGGTAAGAAAGGGGGGCAGCGCTGCTACTCGGCTACCTTGTTTCGGCTACCATCTCAAGGTCACCCATATAGCCTTGCAGGCTACACTAGCGGGAAGAGGTAGACAGTATTTAACAAAGTGTTGGGGTGTTAGAGACATTGTTTGTAAGCAAAGTAAATATTACGTGTTTTTTCCCGTACTTTATTAAATACACAGTCTCGAGCCGATAGTTATTTATTTCGCTTGGATTTATGTACAGCATCCCCTCACTTTAGCAATAAGCAAGTTCCTAAAGAAATATTATTATGCTGTAGAGATTTACAGGTTACAGTGTAAACTGAGTTAAAAATTTTGGATATTAGCAACAGTACCATTTAATTGCATATTGTTTTCTTTTACCAAATTTTAGATTGTATTAATATAGGTTCGAAAGCACTGCTGACAGACAGACAGAAAACTTGTACTCTTCCAGGTTAAAAGTTTGATGTAGTTTTAGCCAATACACATTCCAGCAGTAAACTCTGGTAGGAAGCGGAGTCTTAGATAGCAGAAGGAGCGATAAAATAATCGTCAGCATTTTTTTCAGTTTATCCGATTCGGCATATCGCAAAAACAAACACCTTCTTTGTTCTTGTGTTAGCACCTTGGCTTTAAGAATGTTACGAAATCCGACGGCAGCACTATATGTTTTAACTACATTTTTCAAAAATAAAAAGCAGCTTAAAATATTGTTCCTAAAAGGAGTGGTGCTGTAGTTTTATCATTGGAATTTCGATTTCTTACAACGGTATTTGTAAATAGTCCAGCATAGTTGTAGCAGAGATTTCTCAAACAATGGGTTCCTTTGTTCAATTTTTAACAGCTTTGCACATTTCTCAAACATGTCTGGACATGGTAGCCGAAACGAGGTAGCCGAATAGCAGCGCTGCCCCCCTTTCTTACCTATATGAATATATCAATATATCAAATCCTCCAAAACTAGAATTATTTACACCAAAACCGGCTGATGAAGTAGAGAAAGTTAAATACAATTATGATGATGATAAATATAATCTTAAAAGAAAAACTAAATACGATTATGACGCGGATGATGACGATGATGAATATATCAATATATCAAATCCTCCAAAACTAGAATTATTTACACCAAAACCGGCTGATGAAGTATTGTGTGAATCCACCGAAGATGAACCTAATACAACTATAGCAAACAAATTTCAGCCGCAAGCTATAAGTTCTTTCTTAGAACAGTATGACGAACTTCCTAGGAAATATGTAAGCACTTATCTTATAGAAAGA
Organism: Agriotes lineatus; assembly: GCA_940337035.1. Lineage (NCBI taxonomy): Eukaryota > Metazoa > Arthropoda > Insecta > Coleoptera > Elateridae > Agriotes > Agriotes lineatus. The sequence continues at coordinate 59,666 of CALNHX010006432.1, read as the reverse complement.
CCAAATCTAGGGAGGTATGGAATTAGATATGATTTTGATAAAAACCAATTTTATTTTGGTGGAGATGAGTTAGATATAAAGGGATCAGATATAATTGTAAAAAATGTTCGCTATGAAGGTACGCCTGGTTTGTACGAATTACTATTTAAAAACGATCCTCAAATAACTCCAACGCTGACTGATAGAGCAAATTATATTGATATCATAAACAGAACAAATGCTGCGCATAGAAATTTTGATAAAAATGATCAGAAGGTAGGTTTCAACCAAGCGAAATACAAGAAATTTATAAAATCTAACCTGTCATCATCACCCACGCCATCATCGATATCGTTAAGGACTACTGGTAAAGGTATGCAGCAAATGTATAAACAAGTTAGCAATAAACCGTTGGATTATGTTTACTGGGATGATCCGAACGAATTAGTTGATCGATTAAAGTTACTGTATGCCTCTCAAGCATCTGGCCATACAAATCATAGAAATGAAATTGTTAGTATAATAGAAGAGTTAAAAGAGGCAGGAATAATTGAATAAATCCAGTTCGGAAACAGCACGAAGAGATCCTCCAGACAGAGATGACAACACCTCTACCACAATAATTAACTAGTGTATAACATATATTTGTAATAATTTTATACATGTACATTAGACAAATAAAATACAATTATATTTACAATTGTCGTTTTATTACACCGTCGTGTCCATAAAGCCGTTACAGGAACAGCTGTCTACCTGTCTAGCTGTCTGTCTGTCTGTCTGTCTGCCTGTCTGTCTGTCTGCCTGTCTGTCTGTCTGTCTGTCTGCCTGTCGGTCTGCCTGTCTGTCTGTCTGCCTGCCTGTCTGTCTGTCTGTCTGTCTGTCTGTCTGTCTGTCTGTCTGTCTGTCTGTCTGTCTGTCTGTCTCTCTGTCTGTCTGTCTGTCTGCCTACCTGTATGTCTGTCTGTCTGTCTGTCTGTCTGTCTGTCTGTCTGTCTGTCTGTCTGTCTGCCTGTCTGTCTGTCTGTCTGTCTGTCTGTCTACCAAATTTATAGACACTGATAATGGAGGTCATTAACTACATCTGGTGTAAAGACCCCATACATTTTAGCAACCTTGTACACTCCCAGATTTTCCACTGATTATAATTTGAATTTCCCGCCAAAACCTAGACAGAATTTGAATTTACCGCCAAAACCTACGCAGAATTTGAATTTTTCGCCAAACCTCCACACAGACTCCCGCGCAGACCTACGCAGAAACCTCAGACAACCGGTTTATTTTTAGCAACCTTGCACATTCCCAGACGATGACTCACATGCGCAGGTCTAGACAGGAATTTGTCTGACAAAATGTTTTTAAACAAGTTTTCTCTTATACATACATCTGATTTTTAACCAATCTAGATAAGTTCAAAATTATACTGTCCCTCACCATCCTTATTAATTAGAGTATTGCAGTGATCTAATAGCTTTTACTCGGATTTATTTAACTTAATTCTTATTCTCTGGGTTTTATTTTAAAATTTTTGCGCACAGTTGTTAGCACTGTAATAACCTTAGTTATTCGACGCTAATCGACTATTAAAATCAGATTAAGACATAAACCATACTGCCTGTCTGACTGTTTGCCTGTCTACCTATCTGTTTACCTGTAAGACCTGAGCATAATTTGAATTTCCCGCCAAAAACTGAACATAATTTAAATTTCCCGCCAAAACCTACGCAGAATTTAAATTTCCCGCCAAACCCTCGCGCAAACCTGCGCATAAACCTCCGCGCAGACCCTCACGCTGACCTGTGCAGAAACCCCAGACAACACGCAGAATTTAAATTTCCCGCCAAAAACCTGATCACAATTTAAATTTACCGTCAAAACCTGAGTGTAATTTAAATTTACCGCCAAAACCTGCACAAAATTTGAATTTCCCGCCAAACCATCGCGCAGACCTACGCAGAAACTTCAGACACCATTCTTAAAGCCAAGGTGCTAACACAAGAACAAAGAAGGTGTTTGTTTTTGCGATATGCCGAATCGGATAAACTGAAAAATGCTGACGATTATTTTATCGCTCCTTCTGCTGTTTGAGACTCCGCTTCCTACCAGAGTTTACTGCTGGAATGTGTATTGGCTAAAACTACATCAAACTTTTTAGATCATTTTTGCAGATCAGCACATTTTAATCTCTAGACTCATCAACTGTATTAGCAAAAACTTCCAACTGTGTTGATTTTTCTAAAACAATGGGTTTCTTTGTTTGAATTTTTTGCAGATCAACACATTTTTTTTTTAATCTCCAGACAACAATAGCTTCATTGTTCTCGAATTTCGTGTCGACTTTAAAACAATGGATGCCATTGTTCTACAACATCCTGCAAGAATAGGCATGTCTGCTCACATCCGGTCGAGCCTGAGAAAATGTTGATAGCTTCTGATTTACTGATAACATCCTGCAAGAATGAACATGTCTGCATCCCAGACGCTCGAGCGTGGGAAAATTTCAAAAACTACACTTTTAACCCAAAAAATTCCCGGAAGTGGCCGAGGTCAATGACCCCGACTAGGCCACGCCCACCGGCTAGGCCTGTGACCTTGACCCCGGCTAGGCCCGTGACCTTCGACTAGACTTAGCCAAGTTTCAAACCAGAGGCCGCCACGTGACACTTAGCCAAGTTTCAAACCACCGGAAGTGTCCCAGAACGCCTGTAGGTACTCTACTAACCTGTCGTATCATAATATAATAATTTTTCCAATTATTGTTTAGAATAAAGTGGTTGCGAATAAAATAGTATACAAACCTCGACAGGAAGTTTCCTTAGTCTCGAGATAATAGCTGATTTCGACGCTTCGCGTCTCAATCAGCTAACTAATCTCTCGGCAGTAATGAAACACTTCCCATCTCGGGCTGTAATATACTATTTAAATGAAGAAAACTGCTAAGTGGACCTTTTTTAATTTGAAGAAAATAAATTATAAAATTTCAAGACAAAGTGTTTAAAGCGAAAGCGAGATAAAACGATTTAAAAATAAACATTAGTTAAACTGCATGTGAACACACAGTATTAATTGTTATTAAAATTGAATTTACAAAACAAAATTTACTAACAATAATTTTATTAATTCTTTAAATATTTCAAAAATACAGATATTTAACCAATAAATGTTAATTTCCTCATGTTTATAGCGTTATGTGTTTTTATTTGTGTGTCCTAATTAAATTTCTGCAGTAACCCGACGAGATTGATAGTCGAACAATTGATTTGTTTACACTTGCACGCTAGCTGTGGACCAAGATAGGTAAGATAGGATATTATTATTGATAAAACCCTGAGAGAAAATTATTCATATCAATAAAAATAAACTAAAGTCATAAAAGACCGTAGCAATATATAAATATTTGAAATAGAACAAACTCTTCACAAACAACAGCAATTACATGCAATAGTTGACATTTTATATTTAATTATTTTTTTAGAGTTAATAATATTTTCCAATAACTTTCACCTATTAATTTTACATAACAAAATGCGTCCAAGAAATTTTTAGTTGCTAGACCAAGTGCTACGGATACTAGCCTCTTGGTCGTTCTTACTGTCGTAAGATTTACAAAATAAAATCACTTTATCCCTATTTTTATGTGGTCGTGAAAGCATCAAACACTGGTATTAGATTAAATTTATTTTTGTTATAATTTTGTATTTCAATTGATAGTTAATGAATATTTTCAGTTTTTAAATTTTTGCTGTTTTTTTAGGTTTTGCAGAACATTTTCGGGGGTGCCCAAAATGTCTAGATACGCCAATGAATACACTAACTAAATTGAAATTGTGAACTAGTGTTAATAGTGTAATTGCGTTACTCAATAAAAATAATTTCTAATAGAGAATATCCAATTTCTCTGTTTATTTACCGACGGTACTTTGGTTTCTAATTCGAAAAGGGTTTTTTCTGTAGCTCACATTTTACGGTAACTCGTGTTACTGATGTATATCTTTTTCTTGTGGTCTCAAAGAAAACATAACACATATTTTCCTAACGATTTGTTTTAAGCAACCTTCGCTTTACTTTGTAAGCCTAGTCAGTATGTCAGTAACCCATATGAATCGTTCATCTTTATTGCTATATCGCTTTATTACAAGTTAATATCTACTAAAGATTCAAGACAAAGTGGTGTTAACAAATTTTACATATTTTTTTATTATTTTTATTGACACTAGTTTTAATAGGAAGCAAATTAGTATTACCTAAATAATAAAATATCAACTGCTGATAGCCCTTGTACAAAATGGTAAACTATAAATAAAACCAAAAGTTTTATTTTTCAGGGTTAACTTTTATCTATGAGTTTCTTCTTGCTTTATTTTTGTCCTTATTGTTTACCTCGAAATAATTTTGATTGCATCAAATCGTAAGATAACTGATGTAGGATAAAAACATGTTCTTTTAAAGCATAACATAAAAAGAAGACCCTTTGAAAGTTTAAATTGTTCAATAAAAAAGTTATTTTTATTAAAATTACATAAAATAAGTTTGCTAATGCGCATTTAAGAGTGAAGAAAGGTTGCGTCTGTATAACTGCACATGAATATATGTATAGCTGAGTATAATGGCAAATGACTATCGATTTGCTTTCATCAACAACCTTATAATTATTTCGAGGGTACCAATCTTTGAACTTCAACCTTGAATACAAAGCTCCACGTACAACCAACTACAACTGTTCACTGTCAATTTGGGAATTAGTTAAGCCAATAAATCTAGCGCTTGTACTATTTGGAGCGTTCCAACATTAACCTATTAAAAGGGTCTACGACTGCCACTTGTTTCCATGTCAACACTGGAAGTATAATTCGTTCGAATTCTAGAGATAACGAAACCACGGAATTCCTCGAATCCGTGGAATTTTAACCCAGCTAAAAAATTCCAGCTGGTTGTTTTGGTTCGGGCAGGTAATTTGACGGAACCACACGAGATTTACGGCCGATATGAACTTAACATGACTTGTGTTAAAGTTTGATGAGTCCGCGATGCGGAGGGTATTGTGAAGGGCGTCGCATGCAACCGTACCCTTAATAAAAATAGCAATTCCACTCTTGCGAGCGAGTTAATGAGAGCCACGCCAGTTCGTGTTTACCTTATATAGACGCCTAATGTATTCACCATTGCAATGGCTGCAGTGCCCGTGCCAGGTACCGTCGTAATTGAAAATCTATTTTTAGGCAACTAACTTACGGAAAACACATGAACAATAAACGGGGAATGGCTGCAAAACTTGCCGAAGCATTATCTCCCTATATATTTCGTGAACGCTTTAAAGCAGAGACTTTTCTGTTTCGCTCCATAAAAACTGTTCTACTTCATGCCGAAGCAGAGACTGGTGCCTTACATTGACAGATATGTTTTGCCAAAATGTAAAACGTAAAAGGTACAGTGACACATGCTAGTACACATTGAAACTTTGTCTTCTTTAAAAAAAAGACTGTTATTATCGTTACAATTGCAATTGCAACTTTTGATCGAATACATAGGGTATATGCTTAGGACGTCTTGAAGCAAAGAAGAGTAGAAACAAAGCTATATGATGCCATATGCTTATATAAATCCAACAGAAATGTGGAAATATATAACTTTATAGCTAAGGAGAAATTGAGGCAAGGGACTAATCAACGAATACAGGGTAAGAGTAAAAATTACTGCAAATAGGGCACAGAAATAGTGTTGTATAATGTAGAATTGGAGAAGAAGAAAAAGGCGGAGTGGGCTTTGGCAGATTACTTAATAATTTTCGTTAGTAATAAAGAACAACTACAACACGGCTTACACTTATAGTGTACTGCATTAACAAATAAGGAAGTGAGCATAAATGCATATAGTAAACGCCAAATCGGGCTGGTTTCTACTAATTCAGAAAGCGAAGTTACAGCAGCTGTTTTATCATCGTGAATGTGCCACTTAGCCCCGAAACAGAGATAAAACACACATAATACGAGAAACACTACATTAATAAACTACCTAGCCATGAAAATATATTAATACTAGCCTTTGAGCCCACCACATAGGTGACTACTCTAACTAAAATAGTTTTTGCATTTTTTAAATTTAAATGTAGATTAAAAAGGTTATAGAAAAAAACATTTCAAAGTCTTTAATATCTTAGTGCTGCTAATAATACTGAAACAACAAAAGGAAACACTTAGCAAGGCGAATTAAAATAATTTACAACGGAAAAAAATTGCCGTGGGTAGTATTCGAACCTGAGAAATCTGTTTGTTAGTCGGACGCATCAACCACTCGCCTACAAAGGCGTACACATCGTACTTGCTTTTCGCTACGCTATAATGGAAACGCGATATGACGGCCGATCCCGAACGACTCCTGAAATGTGCAGAAAGAGTCGATGGTTCTTGAAATTCGAGGTTTGAAGGTGACGTTGAGGATATCCGAATCAAGTGTCCTATTCAGTTTGCATGAAAGCTTGGAATGAACAACGTATCAGCCAGATGGGTTTTAAGGCTTTTGACCCTTGAGCAGCGTGATTGTTCTCGTAAGATTTCTGCAAGAAATTTGGATTTACTGAAAAGAGATCCAAACATGTTAAAATAGCGACAAGAGGTGAAACCTAGGTCCATTATTGGTATCCGGAGACCAAGTGGGAAGCAATGCAGTGAGTCCATAAGGGTTCGTCGCATAAAAAAAAACGTCGAACACATGTCTGCAGGCAGGTTTATGGCCACAGTTTTTGGGACTATCAGGGAATTTGTTTAATTGATTACATGGAGAGAGGTAAAACAACAATCGCCAGTGCATGTTCTATGACACGAAAGACTACATCGTGCCATACAGGAAACGCATTCAAATTCACTCGCACTTAAAATGGCGAGCAAGCGTGTTCTAATTTGCGAGCGAATGAGGACAGACTGCACTGCGACAAGTGCATATGTCAAAAGACGTGCACCACAATTACTGCTCCCTCTCCAAAATTCCTCACGGCCTAATACTATTAGCGAACACTTCAAAATTTAAGTTTTTCATTCATCACCAAGAACAGATGTATACCAATTAGAACGAGTTGTAGATATTAAATACTTGAGGTATACAATTGGGGGTAAGGTCTAGAAAAAGAAATCAAAGTGAGACTTACGTCAGCTGAGAAGGTGTTACGCTCCGTAGAAAATTGTAATTTAATACAATATAAGTATCTCGGCTATGGATATAAAATTTCTTAAAACTATAAAGGAACTTACAAGAAAAAACAGAAGAAGAAATGAAAATATAGTGGACGAATTGGAAGTCGATGCAGTAAAGAAATATAAAAACGTCGATGAGATGGTATGGCCGTATGGGCACTTGGTGCGGATGCAAAAAATATAAAATTGGAACTACATGAGAAACAAGAATAAACCTTAAGCCAAGACGACGAAGGCTGAAAGAAGTGCAGTATGAAAAGTGCTGAAAATAAAGAACAAACGTGGCAAAGTGCTGAAAGAATATCACACAACAACAAAGTGGTGAGAGTTCATTAAACATTCTCGGATCCAAAATAAAAGCGGCGAAAATGATATACCTAAGAAGAGTAGAAAAAATAATTAAGACAGTGGAGAAGAACTAGAAAAGTAGGAAACATTCATGGAAGCAGAAATATTTACAAGGAACGAAAACAACTACAAAAAGTGAACAGAAAAGTTAAATCATTGAGACCAAGTGACTTAACACTGAGAGGTGTAAGTGGGTTTAGGGATAAAAAAAAAGAAGAAGCAAATATAATCCCTCGTTACAGTTTGCTATTGAAATCGTTTGACTTGGTTGTAAAAAACAGAGAAATGCTCCGCTTCCCAGTTATTTTCAAAGTAGCATTGTACAAGTAGTCATGCGAAGCGCAATCTCCACAAATTAATTAATAAAGTTAGGATTGGGAGAAGAAGAAAATAATGAAGAAGATATAGAGGTAGAAACATAAACTTAGTAGTTGGCACATGAGTCACTAGAATACGATAGGAATAAACTCCTAAATCCATTTAACCTTGTTTGATAGTCCATCTACTTAAAGAAAGTCCTTTTGCAAAACGTCGATAACTTTTCTGAGTAGAATATAAAATTTTTTGAAAAATTCTACCCACATTTTTATTGTTCCTAAAGGGTCTTCTCCCAGAACTACCTTTTGGCTGAGTGCATATGGAACCAGTATATCTAAACTTCGCCACAAGTAACAATATGCTACGCTTTGTTGGAGATCGTTTGTTAATGTCTTCAGACCTGGTGGAAACAAACTGTAAACTAGGCCCACCGTTTCGCCCAACTCCATATGAGGGACAATAGAACTCAGCAATAAAGGATTTTTCTTGAACATTCAAAGTCTTCAGTGATGTATGGGTGTTTGCATAATACCGGGTGACTATAAATGATTGTGATTTTTTTTTCTTAGGTTGGCACTGTTTATGTTGGTGACACTGTAAGGTTATGTCAAATTCAATATTCGCAGGTTAGGTTTTGCGTCATTCTGTGTCAAAACTGACGCAACCTAACGAATTTGACATTAGAGTTCCTATATGTACTAAGAGTTGAGCCATTGGATCCACAAATCAAGGACCGTGTGATGCAGCAACGATATATTGCATTTGTTTTAGTTGAAAGGAGTATGCACAAAGTTTAAATTTGGAAAAAATCATGTACTCCATGGTTTGTGGATCCAAAACAAGTCACCTTACATGTCCCAACTCTTTTATATACAGGGACTCTATTTGACATAGACTTACAGTGCCACCAACATAAAGAGTGCCAACCTATAAAAACAAATCACAATCATTTATAGTCACCCGGTATTATCTGGTGGGGTAGATAAACACATATCAGTTGAAGGTAAAGACACATCATCAAATTGTTTATTGCCATAGCTACTTATGATAGCTGATAATAGTTAGTCGAACGGTAGATAGATGTACACGCTCATTCGAATGACAGTATAAAACCAAGATTTTCCATCACTTCTATATGTCACCTTAATCTATGTGTAGGCAAGTCCTCAACTATAGTTTTAGTCATTTGTCACGTATCATTCCGGTCAGTCTTATTGGAAACAACGGTCTCTCCTTCTTTGAGGTTTTAGGCATTAACACCTCATGACCGCCAAATCCAGATTGGGGAATTGCAGTGGAATCGGTACTAGATTTTTGTGGCCGTTGAAATCGTTGCGGATCAAATGCAGGTTTTCTGGTCCAAAGCCAGATGCTCTACTACACATGTATGGGTAATATTGGTTATTTAGGTTAAGTTAATATAAAGTTAAACATAACATACATAGCAATACCATAGACACAAGTATGTATGTAGGTATGTATTATTGGTAATCTCATTTTACTTTGCGGTGTAGAGGTTGGTGCTTTATACGCTTGCGTCTGGCGGTACAATGCTCAACTCGCTCCGGATTCGGGTTACAAAGTTGGAGCGCGCCTTTGGTGCTTGCGCAGCAACCATTGTGTAAGGTGTGTGTCTTGGTAATGTGTGGACCTTGTTATCTTATCTCTTAGGTTCTGAGTAGAGCACAGGTAATTTGGTGCCCAACTGTGAATGGTCTCACCGAGCCCGATTCCAATCGCTAAGGCTGCGGAAAAATTCAGACCCCCGCTGGATTCCATGAGGACTTGCTTACTGCAATCCTAGCGCTTTCCCAACCGCGCTACGCAGCTTCTTATAGACACAAGTGTATAGTCTGAACGTCCACCTCACGCAAACTGCTTTTTTGCTACGTTGTTTGCCAAATAAGGTAAACCTAAACCAGTCACGTAATTGTGTTTGTTAGGTATTACAAATCCCTTAATTTCTGATTACGGACTTTTTGGAATTATACAGACCGTTTGATTTTAGCTGTCACAGCAGATATCTCGGTTATTGTTAGAGATATGACAAAATATTATAGAAAGAAAATTGTTCTACATTTAATTTTATATTATCTGCCATAGGCAAAAAAACAATTGAGCGTCAAATGGGTTAGATGTAGCAAATACATTCAAAATTTTAAATTGAGCATACCCAATTTTATTACATATTCTAAAACTGTAAAAAATTCTCTTTACAACGATATGGTGCATGTCATAGTTATCTAATCAATTAAAAACGTAAATCGATAATTAAGTAACAATTGCACGCTTACTGAAACAATAAAGAAGCCGACCTGCGATTAATTCATAAAATTAAGCAATGGTAGTAAAAATCGCAGATAAACCCCCCTACAGTTTATACACCACGGCAGCTCTGAAAACTCTTTACTCACCGCGATGGCCCTAACTAACTCAAATTTCGGCGGCCTTGGATCGTAGGTTCAAATCATCAGCTGTGTACCCTGGAATGTTTTCAAAAAAAGGAAAGGAAATGGAAATGGGCGCCAGAACTCAAAAGATTTCAAATAATAAGTGGAAATAAACTGCAAGTGACTAGCGTTTAATTAATAATTAATAAAAAGTCTTGAAGTATTAGTAGTAAATAATCAGAATAATTAAAATGCAAATAATGTTATATCAAAACTGTGTACGTAAACTGAAGGTTGCGATACGCTTAAAATCAAGAACCCCTTTCGGGTTATTTTAATAACTTTACCAAAAAACATTCGTGGGATAAGCTTATCACAGTCATTTAATAAAACCTTCTGTTAGGCTATTGAAAATAAAAAAGCGTGACTGTACCTTTTACAGAGGGTCGAAATACATCAAAATTGCAACTTTAAATACTGAGCATAATTAAATATAAGCATAAAAATTCAAATGTAAAAAGCAAGAGCATGAATGAAATTGAACATTACATATTAATAATTGCGGAACGTATGCATTTAAATTTTAAATATTGACGGGTTTAAACTGTATAAATGTAAAATCCAGGTATTGAAGATACGATAAAGCACAAACTAACCTCGCTTCTCCAACGCTCATAAACGGCTAACAGGCAAACGCCGGCTAGGGGTTGCTACACCCTTCAGTTCAACATAAAGTGGTCGTGAACTGCATATAATGGACGAGGTCGCCGTGGATGCCCGGTGATTACAGTGGCATCATCCACACCTTGCAGCCAAAAACGAAGAACGCCAGCAAGTGTCGAAAATGAGATTAAACTAGCCATAGTTTCCGAGATGAGTTCGTGGATGAAATTGGTAATTAAGAGCTAAGAAAAATGTAATTACTATGCGAATAACAAAACAAAAAAGCGCCATCGTACCTGATCATAATCAGCCCTTAGGAAACATAGTGCTCATAAAAATTGGTTGAGCGCACGTAATTTGACTTAATTAAAATCAAACCTTAGCCACGCCAAACACGTCGGGCCGAGGCCAGAACAGCAAGTGCCTCGGACGATAATTTCGTGCCCAAAAGAAAGCTTGCACTCTGATAAGAGATAGCGCGGGTCGAGAGGGCATCGCGCAAACGAAAGGAACTCGATACAGGTACAAAATAAGCTGCTTTGGAAAATTGAAGAATTTGAAATGGAAAGGATTTATAATTCAAATAAAAATATACAAGTTAGGCCTGAAATAATTGGATAACTGGCGAAACAATTAGGCGAAGCCAAAAAATTTTTTCATTACGTAGATTAGAGCTTTATTCGAAAAAGTAGGCGGTGAAACAAATGAAATTATTTGTCAGCTTCCAGTTGAACAATGCTCCTTAATACTGCCTTGACAACATATGCTCCCATGGCTTCATCTCTCGGCGCCTCGTGGTACGGCTGCCACGGGAATAGTTGCTCCCAGATGTCATAATAACATCATGACAGTCGTTACGGGGGGGTGGAAGTCCCCATAAAATGTACAGCGACGCCTATAATTAGCCTAACGGCTGTTGGCTGGGTACCAAAATAAAAATTTGAAAAAATACAACATGAATAAAGTAACAATAAATTAATAAGTAACCTAAGTTTAAAGTTTCACTTCATAATACCTAGAGTGTTTGTCCAAAGTGACATCCGTTGTTTGCAATACATTCTCGAGATATGCTTATTAAGTTTCTTCCTGCTTTCTGCAACATGTATTGTGTTATTTGGCCACAGGCCCTATGAATACAATTTTTAAAAACGTCTAGACTTGTGGACAAGTAACATAAACTTGTTGTTTGGGAAAACTTCACACAAAAAATTTAAAATAGAGAGATCTGGCGATCTTGCTGGCCAGTTGATGGGGCCATCATTTCCTATCCATTTAGCACCAAAGTTAAAATATTCCTGACAGTTCGTGTATGGTGGGACGGGAGGGGAGGTACTCCATCCTGTTGGAATCACATATTGCGACGTATTGCAAGGGGTATATCATCCAGTTAATTTTTGAATTATGTCAGAAGAAAATAGGCATACCGTTCTGCATTATAGTGTCGCCTAATACGCCAAGCCACATATTAATAGAAAATGTGTATTGGAATGTACGTTCCCGAAATTGACGTGGATTCTTCGTATCGCAGAAATGCTAGTTTTTCTATTAGAAATCCCGTTATTATGGAAATTAGATTCATTGCTCCAAAGCATTAAATTTCATAAATATTGATTATTGTTAAGCCAATTACAAAAGTTCGCCTTCCTGTCAAAATCGTCAGCTTTTAAACCTTGTACTAATTTAATTTTATACGGAGTCATTTTATGTTTTTTAGTATAGAAAATGTTTTATACTGACATTCTTAAATCAGCCACTGCTTGACGTATTGAATTTCGTGGATCTGCTCTAAAATACGCAAATACTAAAATATCTTCATCATTTGCGGTACGTACAGTCGTGTGCAAATAAATCTGGGACAGTGTTTTTTCCACATGCAGGTTGAATAAAGGATTGAAGAATACCTCCATGGATTTCCTCTTATCAGAAAGAGTTACCGATTTCATTATCTGTTAAAGTTTAATGTAACTCTTTCTGATAACAGGAAATGCATGGGGATATTCTTCAATTCTTAACTGAACCTACATATGAAAAAAAACATTGTCCCAGATTTATTTGAACACGACTGTACATCGACATTGGTAAGTTGGCAAGTCGTTAAAATATTTTATTTTGTTTTTCATTGTATGCGCACTCAGTTATTCTTCACAAGCAATTATACGGTGCGTTTATGTGAAAATGTATCTTAACCCACTGCACCACCGAAGTGGTGAGGGACATGCGTGTTGGGCAATGGACAATGAGTTCTGAATTAGGAAATCAAAATCTTTTAAATAATGGTGCCTTAAAAGGTTAAAACAATCACAGATAAGATTTGACGACCTATATTTTTAAGGGAATTGGTCAAATAAACGTTTGTTAGAAATGGAAATAAAATAAGATAATTTTAAATATTTTTACTATTACTTTCCTCTAATAGGAAATAGCAAACTACAGAAGTCTTTTCTTAAATGTAAATGAATCTTAAACATAAAAAGAGCTTTGTTTATTTTGTTTATGCTATTGAGTGACTATTAAAGCGCTAATTGAGTGTCTCAGTTGCATCTTTACGAACACCATCCTAAGTGTATGAAGATTTTTACTAACACCTCGTGCATTTATACATTTCTTTTCAGAAACAAGTAAGGAATTCGGCCTGAGAACAATTAAAATACTCATCACTGATGACTGAATATAAAGACTGGCCGAAGTCTCAAAGCCACATCGTTATTAAATAATTAAGAAGGATCCGCCTGGGCGTGGTCTACTAGAAACCTGCACAAAATACTGTTCGCTTCGCAGTGCAAGCGCTGGTGTATCCGATAATTTATGGTTAAGTTTCGTCTCTCATGTGTTTTTAGTTTCTAATCGTAATGGAGAAGTCGGAATTTAATATAATTAATGATACCTACAATTCGTACAAAGACCTTCATCCTGTCGTTTCGTGACTTCTCACAGTATTACTAACCTAGTGCCTCAAAAACGTCTTGGCTTTAGTTTTGGAATTCTAGATTGAAGTTTTTTATTTTGCCTATTTATGCATAAGATAATATAAGAATAGCGCAGCTTATGAGATTCAGATTTGAAGTACAACAATAAATATAAAAAATACGGATATTAAAATAATATAATGCTTACTGTTGTAATTCTTACATATTTATACAACATTCTTGGTATTTCACCTTTTAAAAATCTCTCATCCAAGTTTAATATTTTTTAAATTGATAGCTTAAGTAACTATTTATAAGAATTCCAAAACACATATGCAGCAACGAACCAAAACTTAAATAACATGCTACAAATCTAAATATTACATCACCGTCAATTTAGACACATTAAAAAAAAAGTAACGAAGAAGTTTCACCTTCTCAAATTTCTTAATGATCCTCGCCGTTAATTATAGTTCTATCGCCAGCAGCTACTTCGACTTTGAAATCAATATTTGACCCATGTTTAAAAGCCCCACGCCGTGATTTTAGTGCGCTACCTTTTAAAATATTTATAAGATGGTAAAGATCAGATTACTTAGATTTGGTTCTATGTGTTTTCGAAGAATTTAAATCGGCTAGTGTCTTACAACCGAGCAGGGTCAGAAAACCCATTTTAAATTTTAATTTGCGTAACCCAGAAAAGTCTGATTGAATATCATGTTACACCCATCCGTAAAAGTATCTCTTGGTGGTGTGCAGTTTAAGGAATGTTCCCGATACTGTCTAGAATAATAGAAATGGCAAAGGTTAATTGCTATTACTGCTGGAAGCCAGAAAATAACTAACATCTTTATTTATTTATGTCTTTTCAGTTGCAATTGTTTACAGGTTTTAATAGGGGTATTTTCACCTAGCCATCATAACTGGAATTAATATTAGCATATATGTTAATAATATTAAAAATTGATGGACTCGATAGTATATCGCATATACAATTTTCACAAGTACTTGGAAAAAAAAAAACATAATTTGCATACAATTTCAAATATTCGAATTGTGGTATAATCTTTATTATCTGCAATATTTTTTTAGCTAAATATGATATAGACTATCTTTGTGTTTACCTATAGCAATAGTAGTTCACTTTAACTGCTTACTTGTGCAGAAATATCCAAATAGTCATAAAAGGTTCAAAAGAGTTTTTACACGAAATACGATAAAACGTAGTGGATCTTTTTTTTAAAATCAATACCACCTATTTTGGTTCTACCGCGATTTTTTGAATAAACGTTCAAATAAACTACTATCAAACACAGTTCAGCCTCAAATTTACGCTACTCAGTTAAGCTGACACAATTATTTTCTTGTGTGAAGAACACCTTTATAGAGAAAAATTACAGTTTTAAATAAGTAGATCAAATAATTAAATTAAAAGTTAATTTATTGTAACTAAATGTTTTAAATTCAATATTAAATATGCTCTACATAATATAGATAACTTTTCAATATGGCAATGCATTTTATTTAAAGTTAACGATTTGCTACTCTTAAAACAATTTCGAGTGGACAATACATCAAAACCTAACAGAACACTTCTGATCAGATAAGGCAATACGAGATGCTACACGCAAATTAGAATAGATATAACAAACATATTATCTGGGATAAACTTTAATTAGTGCCACTGCTGCACAAAAAGTCACTAACGGCATTAACCTTCAAAACATCAAAATAAACATCTAATTTTATAGGTAAACATTGATCTGTCAAATCTAATTAATCAATTTACACTTTCAGACGGGCTAATAGAACCAGGAGACATCACATAACTCGAGGAGGTTGTCCGCGAGAATCCAGGCCAAACGCATGACTGCACTTAAAATTAAAGCTTAACGGTGGCAAACAATTTTAATTTTACCTAGCAGTTAAGTAGCTTTTAGAGAAAACTAAGGTGAGTTAGATCAGTAGCGATACCTTAAGTATATAAAAATAAAAATAAATGATAACGTCAAACTGTCTGTAAAAACTCCTAAGGTATCTCACACAGAGCAACACTCGTTTAGTATTAGATATGCTGAAAATGTAAGGACTAGTGCACGATTGAGGAGCGATTATTATTGGATAGAAGAATAGAAAGATCTAAAATTATAATAGAAAATGCAGGTTTCGCGCTTCAGTTGAAATGCAGTATTTCGCATGAAATTTTAAGGAAAATGAAAACAGTTTAAGCGATGTGCGGCACAATACGAAGAACAGTACCTACAAAAAAATACAAGTGATACACAAAGTTTTATAAAACCATTGTAGTACCATCGTTGTTGTATGGATGCAACGATTGGGTCATAACACAGAAAAAAGTCAGACAAAAGGAACATCGAGAAAGGAAATCAGTAGGGGTGTGTAGATACATCCTACACCATTAGACCATATACGGAAAGACAGCATAAAAAATAAACTATAAATGTAACCAATTAGTAAAAGAATACTGTATTACAAAGAAGAATGGAAAGAAGGTCTGAAAGATAGAGGAAGGAAGTAGGAAAGAAAAAATCTGGAAGACCCAGAAAACAATGGCAATTTGAGTCGGAACAGGCTATTATACCTATATCGTAAAATATAAGAAGATAATAATCATTTTACAACAGAAAATATATATTAGTAAGATTCAAAATACTAAAGATTTTTAATCTATATTTCCTCTATTTCGTATATCTGCTCGGTAGTAGACGTGAAAAATCGACTAATAATGTTTCAGTCAAATAATTTTCAAATACAAAATGTAGAGATGTGATAATTATGTTAAAGGTGGGCATTTTTCAATTACTTCTTGTAAAACCGATGCTGTATGTTTCTGGAAATTATATATTCATGTGCGTGATAATCACTTCTAACTGATTTCGTAATTTCTATTATTTAGGAGTATGTCAAGCTGTCGCCTAGGGTCCAGAATAAATATAAAATTCCAATTTTAATTCAGGAGAATTAGATATTCAAATATTCATTAATGCTTGTATTTTAATTAAACAAAACCGCTTGTTTTCCTTGTAGGGACACCGAACACTTTTCGATTCAAGCTGGAACAACCTTAACGTTGATGGTTAATTAAAAAATGATAACTAAAATAACTATCGGCAAATTCTAATTACACGATACCTTCGACAAAATGACAGTTTCTGCTGGGCTCGTTTCAAACACGTGAGTAGAAAGGGGACACTTTACCCCCACTCCTTTTAATTGATTCGCGGATTCGCGGTTTAATTCGCGGTTTTGATTCGCGGATTGACCCAATTAATTTCGCGGTTTGATCTAATTAATTTCGCGGTTTGATCTAATTAATTTCGCGGTTTGATCTAATTAATTTCGCGGTTTGATCTAATTAATTTACATATGTGCTACTGATTAAATTACGCATTAGCTTCCGATTAAGTTACGCGGCGGCCATCTTGGATTTCTGGCGGGAATATTTGAAATTTGAATTTTTACCGATTTTTTCTAAGTTTAATTTGTTGGATTTGAATTTCGCGGTGTGTCGGCCATCTTGGTGCGCGCGCACTTCTCACGGCGGTTGTTTTTAAATTTGAATTTTTGCGGAAATATTTGAAATTCAAACTGATAGAGCCATCTCGCTCTTTGAAGCTGCTGTCTCTCTCTTGCATTCACTCGTGGAAATATTTAAATTTAAAAAATCTATTTGCGGCGGACCCGAGTGGGAATCGAACCCTAGTTTTCTGGTTAACAGTCTTAGCACCTTACCGTTGTGCTATCGAGGCGACTTGGAAATATAGGAAATGAACAAGATGCCATTTCGCAGCTGTGCCGTCACACCGTTCGAGTTGAAACAAACTATTTTTCAAAAATTTATATTATGAGAATGGAGAATGTTTAACATATTGTGTTTACAGGCAGACACAATTTTAAAAAAAATTATATATGCAACAGCTTTGCTACTAATAATAATTTTATAATTTGCAATATAGTCGTTGTCCCCAGTTTCTGGTTAATTTCCATTCCCTCAGTGGTTAATTTCCATTCAACCGCGCATAATTTGAAAAGCTATATGAAATAATTACTTTATTTTTATAATTAAAACAGCGAAATCAGCGAATAAATCAGCGAACCCTCGATAATTACTTTTATTTTATATAGCGAAATCTGATTCATAAATTTGACCATTGTAAACTTTTAAAACAGGTCGAGACATGTGTTTTGTTCATTTAAACAACCTTGGTGACGAGGCTCCTTTGTTTGTTGAAGTGAAACGTAACGGTTTGCCCTCCAGCGCTTTCGCGAACCGCTTTCTCTTGTCTAAACCACTACAAGGCGACCATACCTCGTTCATTCCGCCACATCCCGCAGCTGAAGACGCATCGTAGTGCAAGTGCCAGCTATCTTTTGAAAGCGTGAGTGTAAGTGCTATAGTGATTGTTTTGTGCTTTTTCATCTGCAACGATGAACACATCAGAGTTAACCGCCTACCAAATTCTTGATTATTTCAAGAACGGGCTATATACAAATGAGGAATTTGTTTTACTAGCCTTTAAAATAATTCAGCATAAACTAACTAACGAGGGCGTGGTTCTGGAACCGTCGTATTTTCATACTTATTTCGAGTTGTGTCAAGCCGTCGGAAGAATTCGGGCCAAGCAGTCGTTTGCCTCCCTATCGGTAAGTAAAAATATATTTCCTATTTTTAGAAAATTATTAAATGTGCGAAAGTTTCCTACATTTTGTAACAACAATTCTGAAAACCTATTAGTTTAAAACTCATTTGTCGTTAGTCGATTTAAAATAGCACATAGCCCCGTTAATTAAAAAAGCTAATATAAATCACAAATTACAGGATGGAGCATCGACGTCGACGGGGCCTTCTGTTAAACGTGGCTTGGACGAAGATACGCGTCAATCGCCCCTGGTCATTTCATCGATAAATGTAAGTATACCCGACATTTTTATATTTAAATCAGCCATTAGAAAATTTTGATTCATGAAACTAAAATAAAACCCGTTTGGGCCATACAAGTAATTTTACGGTGAAGTGATTGTAACATACTTCTTTTTAATTTACAGCAGATGAATAACCCAAGGCCATCTACTTCATCCGCCATGTTGGAGACCGGCCATGCGGGGCAGCAACGACCTACCCCAAGGACTTCTGCAATTGGCGAAATGTTAGCACATGTAAGTTTTGCCGAACTATTTTTTAAATGTGCGAAAGTTTCCTACATTTTGCAGTAACAATTCTAAAACCTATTAGTTTAAAACTCATTTGTCGTTAGCCGTTTCAAAATAGCACATAGGTGTCGTTACTTAAATAATACTCATATAAATCACAAATTACAGGATGGGCCATCTACGTCTACTGGTTCTAATAAACGTTGTTTGGACGAAGATACGCGTCAATCGCCCCTGGTCATTTCATCGATAAATGTAAGTATACCCGACATTTTTATATTTAAATCGGCCATTAGAAAATTTTGGTTTATGCAAGCTAAAATAAAAACCCGTTTGGGCCACACAAGTAATTTTACGGTGAAGTGATAGTAACATACTTCTTTTTTAATTTACAACAGATGAATATCCCAAAGCCATCGACTTCTGCGGACATGTTGGTTCTTGCAAAACCGTCGTCGGTGAAACAGCTTCAGTATATTACGTTGATGAGCGAAGGTCGCAAGATTATAAAGAAGTTCAACACTGAAGCTCTCACCTTGACCTTCAAATTTAATGAGATAGAGGCTGCGACGAGCAACCCTGTCATATGGCTTAATGTAAGTATAAAATATTGTGTATTGAAAACAACCACTCTAAATTTACGCCGCAAGTTATTTATTGATTTTAAATGGATTTATAGTTTATTTTTAGTCACATGTTCTAAATTCATGGCTGTATAGCGCTGTTTTACAGATTTGAAATTGATAGTTTAATTATTTCAAACATTTGCAACGTTATATACTCAGTTAATATTTTGAAATATGGTGAGCTAGACGTTTTAACTTATTGAAACCCTTATTTACAGAATGCATTCGATGAGATCATCACACATATCACCAGGGGGGCATCGGCTTCTGATAAGATAGGTCTAGTTTTAAGGAACGATAATTTTGCAGACAAGCCGATAGGCATTTCTTTCCGCCGTGTTGACCAACTCAACGCCGGTGTTGTAATGTCGACCTTGGAGAAAATACTTCAATCTAACGCTAAGTTTTTTGCTCAAGATAAAATGACCTTGCATGTAAACCGTGTTACTTTGCCTGTTGGATATGGGCGTATCAGAATGACTGGCGTTAGTTTTGAGGAATTTTCTCGAAGGAAACATGGTATATTAACTGTTGTAAATAATGATAATTACTGTCTTGCCCGAGCTCTTATTCTGGCCAAAGCTTGGATAGATAATGAGCCAGATCTGCATCTCTATAAAGCAGGTTACCCAATCCTAACACAGAAATCGTATGAGCTTTGTGAAAATGTCGGTGTTAATCTAAGCAATGGGGCCACGCGAGAACACTTGGAACAATTCCAGTTGTATCTAGCTAATTATACCATTGTCGTTTATAATTCACGTATTGGCGCCAGTAAATATTACGAGGGACCTAGGGGGCACAACAAAAAAGTATTAAATTTATTATTAGAGGATCAGCATTACAATGTAATAACCAGTCTAACTGCGGCCTTTGCAACCGCTTTTTTCTGCGAATTTTGTTTAACCCGCACTAATAATAAACAGGCCCACAAAAATTGCCCTTATATTTGCCCTTGCTGTCATTCAAAACCGCCCTGTAACCTGTTTTTGGACGCAATCGTTTGTAATAATTGTCATAGGGATTTTCGTGGGCGGGAATGTTTTGACGAACATGTAAAGTCTTTGTGCAGCATTTTAAAAAGGTGTGGAGTATGTCTCATGACATACTGGCAAAACAGCAAGAAAAGTCATACGTGCGGTGTAAAATATTGCCAAACCTGCGCGAAAGAAATGCCAACCCGTCATTTATGCTATATGGCAAAGAAAAAAAGTCCTAAATTGTCTAAAAAGTTTATTTTCGTTTTTTATGATTTTGAGGCAAGACAGGAGACAGCTTTGGAAGGTTTAGATAATGTTTTTTTGCATGAGCCAAATTTATGTGTCGCGCAAAATGTTTGCAATTCTTGTATTAATCTTGACGATGTCACACAGGCTTGTAACATTTGCGGTCCTCGTCAACATGTTTTTAAAAATAACCCCGTTCAAAGCTTGCTAGAATATATTTCTAAATTATCAAATATCGCTAACGTTTTTGCACTGGCTCATAATATGAAAGGATATGATGGTTCTTTTATTATGCAGCATATTGTCAAACATCAGAAAAAGTGGGCCCCGAAAATTATTGCAACCGGTACAAAATTAATGTGCATTACCTGTCCCAATGTTAAATTTATAGACTCTTTAAATTTTTTGCCTGTAGCATTAGCTAAGCTGCCCAAAACATTTAATTTTGAAGCTACAAAAGGTTACTTTCCCCATTTATTCAATAAAATGGAGAATCAAAATTATATTGGAGTAATGCCCCCAGCACACTTTTATATGGCCGATGAAATGTCCCCTTCTTGTCGCGCAGAGTTCTTTGAATGGTATAATGTGGAAATTGCTCGTAATGCAGTATTTGACATGCAGGAAGCAATCGTAAAGTACTGTATTCAAGATGTAGAGATACTTCGCAAGGCTTGTCTTGAATTTTGGCGGCGTTATACTAGCGAAAATGGAGTAGATCCTTTTAGGGAGTGCTGCACGATAGCCGGAGGGTGTAGTTTAGTTTATCGTCGAAATTTTTTAAAAGAAAATACGATCGCTATTATTCCACCGAGTGGGTACAGATTAGGTGATAGGCAATCGACGATTGCGATTAAATGGTTTTTATGGATCGAACACGAGCAAGGTATCTCAATTCAGCATGCTGGTAATAATCGCGAGGTTCGATTACCTGAAGGTATTTTGGTGGATGGTTTTTGCGCTGCAACAAATACAGTGTATAATTTCCACGGATGTTACTTCCACGGTTGTGAGGTATGTTACCCCGATCAAACTGTAGAGCTAGCAAATGTGAAAAATGACACGATGTTTGTTCGTCGCGAATCAACAGAGGCAACTGCTGCAAGAATTAGAAGGGCTGGCTACACCCTTATAGAGATGTGGGAGTGTCAATTTAATTTATTTTTAAAATTTAACAACGTTGCATCAAACTTTGTAAATAATCATGCTGTTATTAGGAACACACCATTAAATCCGCGAGATAGTTTTTTCGGTGGACGCACTAATGCTGTGAAACTGTACCATAAATGCCAAGCAAACGAGCAAATCAAGTATTTCGATGTGTGTAGCCTTTATCCTTTCGTAAATAAATACTCAAAATACCCCGTAGGACATCCCAAAGTATACGTTGGTGATGAGGAGTGTCGGAAACTTCCTTTTGATACAATCGAGGGTTTAGTCAAATGTACCGTGTTACCACCGCAAAATCTTTACCACCCTGTTCTGCCCCTTCGAATGCATGGCAAATTAATGTTTGTTCTATGTAGGTTATGTGCCGAAACCAGCTTCACTGGCGATTGTAACCATTTAGAAGATTCGCGCAAGTTTACAGGAACATATGTGTCTGATGAACTAAAAAAAGCTGTTCAACTGGGATACCGCGTGCTCGAGTTTCATGAAATATGGGCATACGATATTGTGCAATATAACAGGGATAGTAAAACAGGCGGTCTATTTTCAGAGTATGTGGACAATTTTTTAAAATTAAAACAGGAATGCAGTGGGTGGCCTGCTTGGTGCACTGATGAAAACACTAAGGACCAATATTTATCAGAATATTTAGAAAGAGAAGGCGTAACCTTAGAAAAAGATAAAATTTGTTTCAATCCTGGCATGCGTTATATCGCTAAGTTATTGCTAAATGCATTCTGGGGTAAATTTGGCCAAAGAGAGAATTTGATGCAAACAAGTATTGTTTCAGATTCTTATGACTTTTTTAAAATGCTAACTGATCCTTCAATACAGGTTCATTCAATTATGATCGTCGATGAGGATGTAATAGTTGTAATCTGGGATAGACCTGAGGAGGGAATAGTTTCGCTCAAAACGGTCAATGTTGTATTGGCTGCATACACTACGGCCAATGCAAGACTTGAACTGTATAAATATTTGGAGCAATTAGGGGATCGCGTTTTGTATTACGATACAGATAGTACGATCTATGTCCACCGACCTGGCCAATGGGTGCCTGAAACGGGTGATTTTTTGGGGGAAATGACTGATGAGCTGAGGGAATATGGTTCCGGTAGCTTCATTACGGAGTTTGTTAGCGGAGGGCCTAAAAACTATGCGTTTAAGGTTTTCTCAAGTAATAAAAACGATTACGAATTTGTATGTAAAGTAAAAGGTATAACTTTAAATTACAAAAATGTCGAAAAAATAAATTTCGATACACTTAAACGCATGGTTCTTGATAATGCCGAAGCAACGTATGTAGAAACCGACCGGAAAATTGCCCGTACATCCATGTATCAAGTTGTATCTAAACCCGAAAAGAAAATTTATAGGGTTCAGTACACTAAACGTAGGCGTGTTGAAGATAGTTTTGATACCCTACCTTATGGGTTTAAAGCAGACTAGTGTTTATATTGCGTATAGTTTCGTTCTTTTTATAATCAATTTTTTTTTAACTTTTATGAGTGTCTATATTGCGTATAGTTTCGTTATTTTTATAATCAACTGTTTTTATAACAATATTCTATATTATGTATTGTCTTTTTTAACTTTTATGATGTTTTTATGCAACAACTTATTGCACTTGTAGCCACATATTTTTGTAAAACAAAAGTATTTAAACTAATTTTTGATTTATGCATTATGTTTACATGTAATTGCTTATTTGTTCGTACGTATTTTCGACGTGTGGTTAGTGTGCACATTTCATAAGACCCGCTTTGTGGTAATTGGTTTCATAATATTTAATTTCAATCATTTTAGAAAACTAACCACGACTGTCGCAAAACGTACATTAAATATTGCACTTATTGTCACATGGTTCAATTTGCGCTAACTTTAACTGCATGTTAGATTTTAATTGCATGTTAGTTTTATTTGCATGTTAGTTTTATTTTGCATGCTAGGTTTAAGAGGCTGTTAATTTTTGTAAATAAACAACCGAATATTGTAAATACATTTATTAAATATTTTGTGTGTAATAAAAATATGTTTAATTACAAACTATTTGTGTTTTTATTTTCTAAATAACATTAAACAAGTTTATTAATGTGAAGTATTGGATATATAATGCTTTTACATATGTGTCATTAGAAACTAAATTATCAGAGAAATTACCTATGAAATCTAGCATAGATGCACCATTCATTTTAAAATATAGATACATTAAACAGTATATGCCGCAAACGTTAGAGCTAAAATCTTGTAAAATTTTTGGATTATGAGACCAACTGATTGAGTTTTGTTGTAAAAATTTTAAATGATAACCGCTTGGAGGGCGGCCGTATGAATCAAAGTATTCCCCATATCCATATTGGTCTATATACACTGCATTCCAATGTTGTCCAGGTCGGTTTGCTGGATCTGTGTTGACGATGATTGCCACAGGTCTTGCAATTCTTGTAGGGAGTTGGTCAGAAGCAAAAACATAGCGTTTCACATTCAACAGACTCGGGATTGTTTGCAATATTTTCTGAACTTCCAGTGTATTCATTGCGCCACCAGTCGGATAAAATTAGTATGTTTTCCAATGCACATACAGGCGAACGGATGTTGTGATTGAGGCAACGTACGGCAGCAGTAGTTTTTCGCAGAACTTTTAAAGACGGGCACTCGAGATCCTCCAAATTTACGACGATTTTATTCAGAAAACTTAGAACCTCCTTCTTTTCTTGGCCCTTAACGTACACTTTTTCAAATTTTTTGAGAACTCGTGCTAGCTCTGCTTCAAATTCATCAAAATGTATAGAACCAGAATCCCAGGTTAGACCGTGATGTCTTTGCTCCAGATAGTTTATGCCTTTTTTAACGAAATAGGGCAGAGTGTCATATTTTGCAGGAGGTTTTAAAACGAAAATTGCTAACTGGTTGCCATCTGCTGAAATAACAGCCACTTCTTTCGGAATAAACTGTTTCTTATCACCACGGAACCCTTGCAGATCTACGAAGGCACTGTCCATACTGACGAAATGTTTGAGCATGACTAAATTTAAAAAAAACTGTTGTTGGTTTTTAACTACTAAAATCCACCAGCACATTTCTGTGTTTGTCAATTTCTACGACGTTATCGAACTCTGCATAAACTAGACAATTAATAGTTTCTTCTAACGCGTTTTGAAAACCCACCTCTAAACGTAGAGCGCCATTTTTAAGAAGGTTCCAGTGTGTTGTTGCATTTGCAGCCAGATCGGGGGTTAAATCAAAAGCAAATAGACAGTAGCCATAAGGGTAATCTTCACGTTTTATAGCGTTGCCTTCATTGAGGAAGTGTATACCGCTACCCGAGAATAGTGTGTGATATGCTTGAACGTACATACCATTCTTAGAAAAATCAGGCTGTAGAGGTTTTGAAGGAATTTGTTGGCCGTCGATGTATAGGGAGAAATAATTGATTTTGTAGTTATTAAAATTGAAAGGGTTTGCTGCATAATGGCCGTTAAATGCTTTATTCGATACAAAACCTACAATGCATCGTTTTGGTAATTGCCCCAGAAAAATATTATCTAAAGATTTTCTTTGCACACCAGCCGGAATAGTTAACACTTTAACATCGGATCTTGTAATGGGGTATTTAGCAGGCGCAGTCGCCAAAGCTTTGGTATGCGCTAGTAAAATAGACGGGTTTATTTTCATTTTTCTCACTAGTAAGCTGGCATCACTAATTTTCACTTTGAATGTAGATCCTTCGTCTGCCATTAAATTGAACGAATCTCGGGATCTGATAAATTTGACTTTCATTTCAACTCCGTTTATAAGAAATTTTTCTTGATTGAATAAATCGGAATGCACATGTCCCATCATTTCGACTTGCTTACTTGCAGCAGTAAAAAATTTCCGCTTTACAAATCCTTCATTATGCGTAGTGATGTCATCCATGTTATCGGCTGTGTCGTTGTACCATAGTGTGCATGTTAAATGGGTTGATTTAGCACCATTGCCGTAATTCAGCAGAGTTTCAATGTATGAACGGTATGCGTATGTATTGTTTGGCGGGCTCACAAGCTTCTGATTCAAATACACCTCAACTTGATTAAACATAGAGTGCATCCAATTATTAACAGGGCCTACAACCTCTTTGTCGGTTAATGGTGTATCATCTTGTTTAACAATTTTAGCAGTAATGTATAACATGGTCTGACTTAAATCGATATAATCGTTACCGTTTCCAGGCACAATAAATTCAATCGGTGCATCGTCATTAAGCGAGGAAAGCGGTTTGTAAAAAATCCATTGTCCATTTTCGATACTGGTTTGAGTTGCGGGCAGAGCGAACAAATCTAACTCTGATTTAACACACTCACAAGACTGCGCATGCAAAAACGCCATTGTGAAAACTACTTGCTGGTGAAGATATCGGTGTAGTTGGGTTTGCTCAGCTTCTTCCTAGCGATTTTTCTTGTAGACTGATTGTAATTCAGAGTGCGTTGCCTTTTATATCCCGATCCTTCCATTAGAGTATCAATTTTTCTATCGGCTTTACGTTTGAGATTCTTTCCAGCCTCCTGTACACGGTTATGGAACGCTTCTTTTAGCGGTCGACTTTCACTAACATCTCCTAAAATGTTAGCGCCTGTCCTTAAAGCTTCCTTTCCAACAACTTTAGCACCGGTTTTAAAAAGAGGCAGGATACTACGAAATATTCCGCCTAAAAAGCTTCCGATCCCATGACCTCTCTGGTAGGCTGCTCCTCTGTAGATAGCTCCAACGCCTTGACCTGCCTGATTGGTGTAGTATTGTTGATAAGGACAATCCATAGCAGCTACTGTATCCTCTTAAAGTGTAGTTTTAAACTCAACGTTCCAAACTCGAATGGCATCACACCCGACGTTTCGGTCCTTATATTTATCTCGATATTCTCAAATTCCCTCTTCATGACATTTATATAATGAGTCGGCGAAAATATGGCGTCTTTGTGGCAACCGTAATTATAATTATCAGAGGTCACGTTAACAATGCGAAGAAGCGGAGCCAAGACATCTCCTACAAGCTGTGGTTCCACAATATCGCAGTAAATAAACATTTGTGATGGTAAACCAACCCAGATATTTGCGGGGTGGCTTGGTACAGGTGCTTCAGCTATATTTATATCAGGTTTATAACCAAGTTGTAAGGCCAGACGTTGTGAAAATCCTAGCATTTTCAATGACGACGTTTTAATTTCAAGAGACACGCGTTTTGTTACTCTATTATATTGAAAATTCAGCAACTTTTCTAATAACCTGTGATTGTTAATTTCGGCTGTAATATGTTCAATGTTTTCATAATTGCCGGGCTGAATACAGATTACGTGCCATCCATCGCTACCATAGTAAATTTGCTCTCTATCACTTTTAAAATATGAATTAGCGTTTTGCAATACTTTTTTCAACTCAGCATACGTTTCTTCTCCGGCTTGCACTTTAGGTATTTCTGTGCGATAATAGACTAGATTTTCTGTATCTGTCACGGCCAAAAAGGAGCATGGATATTGCACTTCAGCAATACCTGTAACCCATTGCCCCGGTAACCTTATTCGTTTAGGGAGCTGCGTTATGAATTGTGCTGTGGTGTTATTTGGAAAATAGCTCATAGAACTATTGCTAAGTAATGTTAGATAAAATTCTTCATCTGTATTCATAGTTGCTGAAGATTAGCTGCAGGAATCCAAGAGTTGAACTTGTCGTTATAATTTCGCCACTTTACAAAGTACTCTTTGCGCTGACCGTGTCCTCTTTCTTTTAACACTTGTTCGACTTTAAACAAAGCGTTATCATCCAAAGTCACTGGCTGTAATTCCTCTTCATAAAAGACGCCCTCTATCGTATCGTTGCTTAAATCAACTATTTCGTACACAGGTGGTTTTCTAAGAATCACTTTTTTAATTATAAACACTTCGCCGCTCCAATTAGTTTCATATCCTTTCTCGAATGCGTCCTTCGTTCTACTAATTCTTACATGTTGGTTCACTTTATATTTAGGCTTCCTGTCGACTCCCATCCCCTTTCTGTACAGATTGTTCCACACTTCCAGTATATTACCATCATTTACTGCGGAGGGTGCCATCTTGATGCTTGAATGATAGCGGTTGTTATACGAAGTCAGTAAATTTTGTAATACGTCTATGTATTTGTATGAATTAGAGTATGTGAAATAGCGCCACATTCTGGTTTTTAATGTTCTATTGAAACGCTCAATGACTGATGCTTTAACATCAGGGTTTTGCGTCACATAAAACGTGATATCGTGTTGTTTGAAAAAATTCTGTACGGCTCTAGCAACAAATTCTTTGCCTTTATCGGTTTGTAAATTTATGGGCGTGTTACCGGCTTCAGCAAATATTTCACGAAATGCGTTTATTACTGAAGTAGCCGTTTTAGATTTAAGAGGCCTCGCCCATGCCATTTTACTAAACACATCAATTACGGTTAGAATAAAATTATAGCCGTCGTTGTGGGGCGCTAAACTACGCATGTCGCAGAGATCAGCCTGCCATAATTCGAAAATGTTGCTAACAATGTATTTGTTTCTAGGGAATTTTTTTCTTGCAGTTTTGTGAATAGTATAGGCGTCCTGTTTCTTTAGCCATTCCTTTACTTCACCACTGGGACGATTATTTTTCACGGAAGAAATTAATGAGTTTGCGCCTGCGAAGCCTACTGGGTTGGCCGGATCATAATAGATGGCGTCCAAATTCATTCTGCTATGTTAAAGTTTAAGACGCTCCCAGCCAGAAATACCCTTTATTTTCGATATCGATCTTTGCGTTGTTTTCGGTGTTTTTCGCGTTGAACCCTCTTGCTTGGACACTGTTGCAGGCGCTATTAACTTTGATTTAGGATCGACGTCACTCTCCACATCTGATTTACTCACGTCTGGTGCATTTTGACGTTTAGGATCCCCAAACAGCACTTGAGGTACATTGTTCTCTTTAATGTAATCGAGGAACTTGTGTCGGCCTGGCGGATTTGTAGTTTTCTTAGGTCTTAGAACATCATGCATTAAATCAATAATGTTGGAGGACGGCAAAATTTCACCTTTTATGCTGACTGTACCCTTGCCGTCCCACTCCACTTCATCCGACGTTCTTAGAAGCTGTAAAAAGGCTTCACCGTTTTTCTTAAAAGTATTAGGGAGCGTCGATAAAATATATGCGTCTGAAATACCCCTGTTGTTCGATTCTATAGGTATCTTGATTGATTGCCTCGTTTGATCCGCAAAATGAAGATACCTTTGTAAAACCTGATTGTACTGTAGCCATTTATCGTGATCGGTTAATTTAGACGATAAAACCTTTTGCATTTCGTCGTCAAGCTGCGATAATATATTTTGCTCTGATTTCTCTGTATCCTTAAAGCGATGCATGAATTCAGGCGGTACGATCATCATTTTTCGGGTATTTTCCATCTTATTTGAAAATAGAACTCAATACACCAGTAATTAATGGAGCTAATATTAGTGGTAGGAAAGCGCCACCCTTCTGTATTAGTATTTGACGCTTCTTTTTTATAGACTCTCCAGGCTTGACTAAACTCCTAAGAACAGCTTTATGCTTCGAGATCGTTGATTTTTGATTAAGTGATAAAGGTATTTTTCCTTTTAAGGTATTATGCACACACTCGCAGATACAATGAATTTGTTTATCGCCTACGGCTTTTAATAACGCGGTTCGCTCCTTTGGTCCGAGTTTATGTAGAGCACGTAACAACTCCGAATTTCTAATTACTGATCGAGACATCACTAATGAATGAGAGTAAATTGGTTAGTGTACGAGCTTTTATACCCCTTTTTCGGAATATAAATATAGCACGCCCCATCTTGGCGAAAAATAGATGTTCTATACCTCGCTATATCAGGTGTACTTTGCTTTAAGTCGAATAACAAATACCCGTGTGGCCTAGCTGTGGCGTCCTCGTATGCTTCTTGAAGGAATCGCGGGTTTTCTGGACATATCTGTCTAGTTAAGTGCTTTATTTGAGCTCTATCTCGCGGATTTTTGAAAAGAATAATGTAATGGGCATTTAGGGAAATATCCCTCTGTCCTTTTCCTTGGTGAAAAATGTTTTGCGTAATAAAAAAAACACTGAGATTGTGGTGATGGCTCCCCTTGGTGAATATGTCTACGACTGAGCTATTTGTTTCCCTCATTAAATCGTCGATTATTAAAAGTTTGGGTTCGGACCCCTCAAAAGATGTCATGTCTGGCAGACCTTGTTGAAATTCGACTAAAGATTTTAAATCTTCGTACAATTTTTGCCACTCGCCATAACACCAAATAACTTTAGCGAAATTTACACTGCAGAGTTTTTTCATATTTTTCAAGAAATTTATTACAAAAAACGATTTGCCCGATCCTGAGGGGCCTGCCACAATAGCCGAAAAAGGATGAGAAAACTGATGCTCCATTTCTATGCAGTGAGCGATTATTACAGTAGGGCCGTCGTGAATAAACTAACTTAAAAAAATCAACACGCTCATAATAAATACATTAAAACATGGTAGGTGCGGGAATCGAACCCACGACCTCTTTCGAGATCAGATCTTAAGTCTGACGCCTTAACCACTCGGCCAACCTACCTCATGTATAAACCAACACTCGCTACATAATTAAAAAGAAATACAGTTTAAAACATTCTTTATTTACATTTTCATACAATATTTCATATAAACTAGGACATGTACGGTTTCATGCGCTCATCTGTATCAATCAACTTCTGCAGTTCTATAATAACATACATTTTAAATTTGAACACAAGTTCCCACAATAAAATATCGTTAGCGAAAGTCCAGCGCAGAGTATTAAAAATGATTGAATCATCAAGACACAAATTTTCTGCATGTATTACTTTGTCGACGATCACTTCACCAAAATTTTGGAAATTGCACTTTACACGTTTCAAGTCATTTATTTTCACAATCATCAAGTTGTACATCGGCAATAAATTTGATAGTGTTTCATACGTTACGTAAAGAGTAAACTTGTTTTCGGGGTCCTTTGTAATAATCCTGCAGGTATCATTGTTCACGTACTCCACTGTGTGCTCAGTTAATTCACATCTGAAAGTCCCCTGCTTGGCCATCACAAACATGTTCGGTAGCGCTTCCACAAAAGTCATGAACGACTCGGCTGTGAATGAAACACCTGCTCCAATGTCGGTCTTCAAAATTCTTGCAACAGGCGAAAATTGTTTATAAGGATCCAGGCCCAAATGAACAACCTTGCTTGCGCTATTGTTTAAAGGCACAGTGAGGTCGCATAATAACCGTTTCTTTTCCCGTCGGGTTTGGCGGATCTCAGGCGTCACGATCGGTGTTACGTCATAGGAAGGCATCGTCTCCTCAATGAACACCCGCAGGT
Organism: Agriotes lineatus; assembly: GCA_940337035.1. Lineage (NCBI taxonomy): Eukaryota > Metazoa > Arthropoda > Insecta > Coleoptera > Elateridae > Agriotes > Agriotes lineatus. Next base: position 28,305 of record CALNHX010006432.1, on the reverse strand, counting down.
CCTCCTCGGTGGCATCTAGACGTGGTGAATACCCCTTGGCCTCCACGTCCATGGCTGGTGGTTGTGACGGTGCACCGTGTTGTTTTTTATTTAAAAGATGCGTTTTCTTACTTGTTTTTTCTGCTGTCGGTCTCCTGGTGTAGGGGCCTGGTTTTTCTTGGCACTTATTAACACTTCGAGGATCCATCTTAGGTAAAACTGGTGGTGTTGACACGACGACTAGGAGTGAAGCAATTCGATGCGCTATAGAGTCCGCAGCCACTTTTATGCAGGTACGAAAACATTACGTCAGCGACACCCCACTCTCGAGCCGGAGCATGTCGGTGCCTGTGTTTTGCAGTGCAGGCTCTGACAGGCGTTTTACAACGGTCAAATTTATGAATCAGATTTCGCTATATAAAATAAAAGTAATTATCGAGGGTTCGCTGATTTATTCGCTGATTTCGCTGTTTTAATTATAAAAATAAAGTAATTATTTCATATAGCTTTTCAAATTATGCGCGGTTGAATGGAAATTAACCACTGAGGGAATGGAAATTAACCAGAAACTGGGGACAACGACTATATTGCAAATTATAAAATTATTATTAGTAGCAAAGCTGTTGCATATATAATTTTTTTTAAAATTGTGTCTGCCTGTAAACACAATATGTTAAACATTCTCCATTCTCATAATATAAATTTTTGAAAAATAGTTTGTTTCAACTCGAACGGTGTGACGGCACAGCTGCGAAATGGCATCTTGTTCATTTCCTATATTTCCAAGTCGCCTCGATAGCACAACGGTAAGGTGCTAAGACTGTTAACCAGAAAACTAGGGTTCGATTCCCACTCGGGTCCGCCGCAAATAGATTTTTTAAATTTAAATATTTCCACGAGTGAATGCAAGAGAGAGACAGCAGCTTCAAAGAGCGAGATGGCTCTATCAGTTTGAATTTCAAATATTTCCGCAAAAATTCAAATTTAAAAACAACCGCCGTGAGAAGTGCGCGCGCACCAAGATGGCCGACACACCGCGAAATTCAAATCCAACAAATTAAACTTAGAAAAAATCGGTAAAAATTCAAATTTCAAATATTCCCGCCAGAAATCCAAGATGGCCGCCGCGTAACTTAATCGGAAGCTAATGCGTAATTTAATCAGTAGCACATATGTAAATTAATTAGATCAAACCGCGAAATTAATTAGATCAAACCGCGAAATTAATTAGATCAAACCGCGAAATTAATTAGATCAAACCGCGAAATTAATTGGGTCAATCCGCGAATCAAAACCGCGAATTAAACCGCGAATCCGCGAATCAATTAAAAGGAGTGGGGGTAAAGTGTCCCCTTTCTACTCATAGTATTTATGTGTTTATCTACTCTGCAAAATAAATGAGTTATTTGAACAAATGCCCAGCTAATGTGTACCTTAGAATATCTAATCCAAATTTATAATAACTTTGTTGCTGCAATAGTATATTACGCAACAAGTTTAGAAAAGTGAAGTTTTACACAACAAGTATGGCTGGTTTGAGTACGAACGTCAGTGAGTACTTAAATAACCAAACGAATTCAGTAAAACCACTTTTCTAACGCGTTTCGTGTACTACTTGATCGCATTTCATGTAGAAATGTGAAATATTAGACTGTTATTATAAGAGTGTCCTTAAATGTCAAAACATAACCAAGGTGAGCATAACTCGTTTTTATGTAGTATAGTCAGCCATAATACCACAAGTGATTATCATCGGTGATATTTTCGAATTGAAACCGAGGTGCGAATTCAACGAGTTCGAAGGATGACTTGAATTTGCTCCTTCGGTTTCAATGAGAAGTATCACCGATTACTAATCATACCGCGAGTAGTATTTAGTGAGAGAACACAATGAATTATGTTGGTGGCGCTGTAAGTCTATGTCAAATTCGAGGTTAGCAGGTTAGATTTAGCGTCAGTTTGTGTCAAAACTGACGCAAAACCTAACCTGCTAATCAGTTTTGACACAAACTGACGCAAACCTAACCTGCCAGCTACACTTTTGCGTAGCAACAGACCACAATAAGGTGATACGAATTTTTGTTTTGTATCACCGCTGTGGTACACATGTATCCAAGGGTTTTTATGCTTCCAATTGGTTTAAAAAGGGTTACGTGATTAATGAATTGTATTCTCAGAAGTAATACTATAAGTACTTCGATATTATCGGGTTATATGTCGATAACTTGTTGCACAATAATAAAAGAGTGTCAGTTTGACAGGTCAAACTGACACGATTTGTTATTGTGCAGGAAGTTTGAGACGTATAACCTGTTCGAAGTACGCATTGTATTTGATTTGACTATTCAATTCACCTGTTATCTGTCAAAAAGTGACAAATAAAAATCCAGAATTTTGACGTTTCGTGACCAATCAAAAAAATATTAGCGGATATATCTTTCTAGAAGGTATTCAAGTGACTATTTTAAACAAATGTGGTTTTTATTAGAAAAAGTCAATATTAGTGTTCTGTTACTATAGAAATTGCGTAGTTTGTTGCTAGATTTACTGAAAACTAATTTGAAAAAGTAGTTTCGTTCATTGAATAGTCCTTCGAATGCCATTCTTAGTCAAAGTTAAGTAGATTATTTTTGCGGTGGTATCACTACTCATGTCCGTTGCTCTTGAGATCGTATCAAAGAGCACTGGACATTCGTGACACCACCGCAAAAATGGTAGACATAGCTTTGACTACTCATGGTATTATAAGTGATTATCTTTTGAGGAAATTTTAATATTAGGAACAAATAAATATTTTATTGGCAGCGCGATTTGTTTGTATTAACCTAGCTGACAGTCATCTCCATGAAAACAACATCAAGTAGACAAAAGTTATGTATTGCGTTGCCTAGTGAAGTTACTATAGTATAATCGATTTTGTATAATCGAAATTATACAAGATAACTTAACTAAATCCAGCCTTCTAATTGGTTGAAATCTTTATGAAAAAAATAATGAGAAGTAATACTATAAGTACTTCGATATTATCGGGTTATATGTCGATAACTTGTTGCACAATAATAAAAGAGTGTCAGTTTGACAGGTTAAATAATCCGACCGCGTCAGCGGGAGGATTATTCTGTCAAACTGACACGATTTGTTATTGTGCAGGGAGTTAGAGACGTATAACCTGTTCCAAGTACGCATTGTATTCGATTTGATTATTTTTTGAGTAAATTTTAATATTAAGAACAAATAAATATTTTATTGGCAGCTCGATTTGTTTGTATTAACCTAGCTGAAAATCATCTCCATGAAAACAACATCAACTTGACAAAAGTTATGTATTGCGTTGCCTAGTGAAGTTACTATAGTATAATCGATTTTGTATAATCGAAATTATACAAGATAACTTAACTAAATCCAGCCACGTGATAATCTAGTGACTTTATGTATGTCGATTCTTAAAAATGCAATTGTCAATTTCTAAAACAAGGTTGTCACGTGTTTGTTCTCTTATATGAAATTAAACTGATTTTACGTATTAAAGAAAACATATACGTTGTAAAATTCGATATATATTTCTAAAAGTCCTGACTGACTCACCCACTCATCAACGCCCAGCCCAAACCCTTGGACCTAGAAAGCTGAAATTTTGCACAGAGGTTCCCTTTGTGATTACCCTAAAGGGGTAAAATGGGGGTTCCAATTTTGTATGGAGAAATAATATTAAATAGACATTTCGACTTGAAACGTCGTAGGAGTACTCCTAAATACAAATAAGCAAACACGTATTTTGTTATTTTCCGAAAATCAACCCCTTAGGGGGTGAAATGGGGTAAATAAGCCTAAAATACGATATGGGTGTCGTTATTGAGGTTTTTTTGGAACGTTGATTGCGAAAATGGCATTTATTTTTAAGCCATGACGGTGGACATGACATAAGGGAAGGGACGGGACGGGACGTTATGGGACTGGACTGGACGGGACGGACTGGAAGGGACGAACTGGACGGAACGGGACGGGACGGGACTGGACGGAACGGGGCGGGGCGGAACGGCACGGGGCGGGGCGGGACGGGACGGAAAGAGAAGGGAAGGAATGTGATGGAAGGGGAGTGGACGGGACGGGAAAGGACGGGACGGGACGGGAAGGGACGGGACTGGACGGGAGGGGAAGGGACAGGACGGGACGGGGCGGGACGGGACGGAAAGAGAAGGGAAGGAATGTGATGGAAGGGGAGTGGACGGGACGGGAAAGGACGGGACGGGACGGGAAGGGACGGGACTGGACGGGAGGGGAAGGGACAGGACGGGACGGGGCGGGACGGGACTGGACGAGACGGGACTGGATGGAAAGGGAAGGGACGGAACGGGACGGAACGAGACGGGGCGAGGCGGGACGGGACGGAAAGGGAAGGGAAGAAATGTGATGGAAGGGGAGGGGACGGGACGGGACGGGAAAGGACGGGACGGGACGGAAAGGGACGGGACTGGACGAGAGGGGAAGGGGCAGGACGGGACGGGACGGGAAGGGACGAGACGGGACGGGCCGGGACGGAATGGGACAAGACGGAAAGGGAAGGGAGGGGGTTGGGATGGAAGGGGGTTAGGATGAAAGGGGGTGGGGACGGAACGGGAAGGGACGGGACTGGACGGGACAGGACTGGACGGGACAGGACGGGGCTGGACGGGACGGGACTGGACGGGAAAGGAAGGGACGGGACGGGAAGGGACGAGACGGGACGGACCGAGACGGGACGGAAAGGGAAGGGAAGAGATGGGATGGAAAAGGAGGGGACGGGACGGGACGGGACGGGATGGGACGGTACGGAGACTGAGACGGAGAAAGGGACGGGTACGGGGACGGAGATAGGATGGGATGGGATGGGTCATTATTTTATACACAAATAACGAACCTCGCGCGAACGAAGTCGCTGGTAAGAGCTAGTGTAAATATAATAAAGATATGTCGGCTGCTACATTATAAACACCTGCTGCGTATAGCAAATTTTACGTCAATTTGTCAACTTCTGTTCATGCATATTCTGCTATCTTCCTAATAAATGCAATACGAAGAAACTTCAAAACCTTATTCAGCTTTAAAACAAGAAAAATTTCTTAAAATATTAAATTTTCACCTAAATTAGCACATGGTCTTCTATTCCCAGGCTTTCATTTCAACACTTGGAATTATAAAACATAACCTAAAAAATCACACCAAATATTTTCAGTAAATGATGTCGCACTGTATCCCGTCTTTCTTTAATTTATAAATTGTGCTCTCCGAGACATTTAACACAAGAGAAGCACGGCGAACAACTTTGGAGAGTGAAACTGTTGGTTTACCATTTTTAATATGGTCGTACTCTTTATCAAAATTAATTGTGACTGCTCATTATACCACATGTCCGATGGTTTACTTTTATTTTCAGTTTTCTGCTCAACTAAGTTTGGTTTTATTACCCTTATCTCAATAACTTGCACGAAAAATATAATCTGACAGATTAGAAACGTCAAATTTTAAAATAATGTATCTACGACCACTACTAAAAGTAGGCCTTTTAGCGCTAGCTTGTTTCACTAAAAGTGGCGTTTTATAGTTTACCGTGGTTAAAGAAATCAGCTGTTCACTTTTAGCACATGGGCTAAAAGTGAAGTGAGGTTATAAAACTACAATTTCGAAGTAGAAGTGAAGTTGTAAAGTTATTCTAGTTGCTTCTTGCGTTACAGGTAAAGTGTTTTTGAAATAATTAAAGCGTTATGTAATGAATACAGTCGGATGTGGAGTATTAATAATTACATTTCGTAACTGACCTTGACAGTACTGGCTTCGCAAAGAGTCGCCCGCGCGCATGGCCTACTGTTTATTATGACATAAATTAGAAGTGTCGTAGATGCAAACCTTTGTTAAATCGATATTTATGGATTAATAACAGTAAAATTAAGGTCGTAGATAAAATAAGAGTATGCAACGCGTGCTAAATGCCTTTTTTTAAATTTACTCCATTTCATCTATTTTACTAAAGATGAACAGTAACAAAAGTCACGTGACTCCGAATGGGTATAATTTTGACTTTTTTTATACTAAAGCACAATAAGCAGCTCCAGTTGATGTTATGCATTTGGCAGTACTGAAGTATATTGTTAGTGGCACTGTAAGTCTATGTCAAATTCGAGGATAGCAGGTTAGGTTTCGCGTCAGTCTGTGTCAAAACTGACGTAAAACCTAACCTGCTAACCTCGAATCTGACATAGACTTAAGTGCCACCATAATCTCCGAGAGTGCTAAATAGTAAAGAAATAGCAAGGAAAGATTGAATATTTAGTTTTTACTATTTCTGATCCAACACCTTCCTAATATTTTGACAATAATTTGTTGCAGTTGTTTTTAGCTATTTGAGAATGTATATAAAAGTTACAAATTATTTAAAGGAAAGTTGTATATACGATTTAAAGCATACGGAACATCGTTTCAAATACGATTTCAACATTATGATATATGTCATAAATTTAGTTTTGTAGGTAACTGAACTGGTTGCTCAACATATTTTGAACATTTTTTGATAATTTCCAGTTATAATTAATCGGGGACCTAGATCCGTATATGCTTCCTGACGAAGCTACAGCTCCAATAAGGAAATAGGAAAAACGCATTGCTGGGAGCAGGTTACGCTCCTGAAGTAGCGAATTTCAATCTTTAGGTTTGCTTTTCTGGAAAGCTGCTGATTCCTGTATACTTTTTCTATGTGAAAGACGTGACAAAAATTCGATTGTAAAAATATCCCCCCATCCTCCTAAACTTTACATATTTTTTGTATCATATAATTCAGCATAAAAAGTAGTGTAGTTATGCCAAAATACACAATATTTACTGATCTTTACTATTTCAATGAAATGGAATCCGTGTTTTTTCATTATTTTTCTAAGGGCTGTAGCTCACGTAAAACGCAGTTTTGAACCCATGTTGAAAGCAACTTTTTATTATCTTATTTAGTACTATTATCTCCCCAAATATTGTCTCTATTTCTACCTCTCAAATTACTGATATTTAACGGTTTTTACACAAATAGCTCTGCCTAAGTAGACTATACAAGAAAACTTTAATTAAAAATTAAAACGGTCTAGAGGCAGCAAAGTGTGTTTCAATTAACCATGGAGCATCCTCTTGTCTATTAATAATACTGTATGGAACAACATTTGTATTAACACGGATGTATCCCCGTTCAGCCAAGCGATTAACCTTCTTACCTATTTCCAACAATAACGTTCTCTTCTCTTTACTGTAAACAAATCATCTATATATTTTGCTCTAAAATGTGTATGGCCGAACGTATTTTACAACTATAGCTGCTTAGAAATAAAAATAGACTTAGAGATGAAGGACTAATATTATATACTTTTGGTGTTTAAACTTGCTATTGACACGTTTAAAGTGTTTCATTCTTACCCCATTATGAATCAAATTCATTTACATTACTGTGCGGCCAATGCTCGCCCACTTGGTTAAACCTTGGTAAAAGAAATTACTTTGACTATTAGCACTTAATTTACAAGGTTAGCTTGTAAAGTATTGTAGCGTGGCTATTGCGAAAGTCGTCATCGTAACATTTAAAAGAGTTGCAAGTACATTATAAGACACAGAATAAACAACCAACTGAGGATAATCGACTAGCTAATACTACACGAGTCATTAAATACTTAAATTTATTAAATCACCTAGCACAGTTTTAGCTTTAAAAATTACTAAGAAGTTAGTGCCGCAGTTTTAGACAAAAGTTATCGACACTTGTTCCGTTGGAAGCATGCTTCCCATAAAATAAAATAATGCCATTTTGAAACATAACATGCTGCCTTTGTACCTTTGTATCCATTATTTCAAATGTTTCTCTAGATCTTGTTTTCCGGTTTACTGTTTCTAACTATTTTGACTAAGTCGTGGTCTTACATACAGGGTGTTTTCTAAGTACGTGTAGAAAATTGACTGACATATTCCTTGGCTTATTCTGAGACAAGAAATTCCTTTCAATGTGAGTCCGCAAGTTCTTCGTTTTTGAAATACAGGGTGTTGAATTTGAGAGAAAAAAAAATCGTAAATTTTTTTAATTTTTTTAAACGGGAAAATGGAAAGAAAAGTGCGAAGAAAACGTCTAAACATATTTTTCAACGACAAAGATATCGCATTGCTAGTCTCCGACCTATAACAGACCGCATGCCAAATAGCGCAGACATCAGGGCGTTGAAAATCCGGAAATAATCTCTGGAAGGCTGCAAACACTTTAGTGAAGAAAGAGGTTTTTCGCAAATATCCCCTTTACTGTTAGTTTTAGCATAAAGTAGCGTATTACACAGAATTAAATTTTAAATAAAATTGTTCCGTATCACATTTTCGTGCGACGAATAGATTTGAAGATATATGGTTCAAACAAATGTTATACTTTTGAAAACTTGTTCATACGCTCTCTTACACCACCACGCTATAAAGTTCATGGCGCGTTACGTGGTATCCGTTGTAGAGGTAATCCAGATTTTATTACACCATTTGTCTTTTATTGAAAGTTGAGGAATGCGTTTTCTATCTCAGTATCCTCATTTTTCCTCTTCAACCTTCGCCTTCAACGCTTAAGCTGGACATCCGTCAAAAACAATAGTTCCTTTTTCCTTATAGTATTTTTTAGCAAAATCTATGTACTACGCTCAATCAAAATATAAGAAAACGTTTCTTTTCGATGCCAGACAACTCGATGTAGAAGAAATTCACTGTTAACAACATGGATTGCGTTGTTAAAATTGACTCCATCAGATGTAGTAGAGTACAAATGATTTTCCTGTTTTTCGCAGTCCTGTTTCGCCAAAACGCGAAAGCGGATACGAAGCCAATTAAAATTAAAATGCTGCTGCAGTTCTTTATTGGATTTTTTAGCTAGCGATGTTCTCTGAAAAAGTATTCCAGGGTCAATTAAAACGTCTTCACCACGTATTTTGACTTCTGAGTTAACTGCTTTAAGGGGCAAAACTCGCCCTTTTTCGTTGACATTTAATCTTAAATAAAAAGGCTTTACCCAGAACTTTCCTCGTCGACATTGTACTTGGGACGATAAATAATTAAAATCAAATTAAGTTAGAAGTAAAAATATCTTCACGTTTCTAATAAATTAAATAAATTTTCAAATAAAAAAAACCGTCACCGGTGGTCGAATTCAAACGGCAGGCGGACCGCGTGTGCAGCCCACAAGGTTTTGTGGAATATGTAAGGGACTAGGCAATTTCTACCTGCGCCGCGAAGCACCGACCTCTCGAATTCTTGCATCGCAGCTATATTTAGTAACGCGCTAATTTGTGCCTCGTTTTTATATCGTAAAACAGTTATTCTGTATCTATTGGCTCCCATTTTTTGGAAGAATAAAGCCTGCACTATGTACAAATTATTTCTTGTATCTATTACTAAGTTGAATAAAAAATAAACAAAATTCCTCCGACAAATATTTTTTGAGTTATACTGCCAACAGACAAACAGACATACAGAGAGACAGACGGAATCGAGAAAACCTGTTCTTCGTCATCTAGGGACCCTGAAACGTGAAGATTTGAAGAAATCTCGGAAGGTGATTTTTTCGTGATTACAATCGTCATTCAGTCGAGGGAAGTAAAAAAGTGATCACCAATAAATTATACTTGCCATTGAAGACATTTTTATCTCATACGCTTCGTGGCAATTTATCTTTTCGTCCCCTTATATTCATATACATAGCAATACACGTCCAACAGCAAAAGGTTGGTGCGGCAAAAACCAATCTAGAAATTTTTAGACATCCTCTTCAGCTATGGAAATGCGTATACCACATACTGTTCTGTAGTTGCAAATGATAACGTATTTTAGCCCTTTAACTTGAGTTACATTATTGCCTATTCTCTTTTCGCTTGCTTCAATGAAAGTTTTTAGTCATTCCTCTTTCACGGTTATTTCACCTTCACTTACTATCTGTCCACAAATAAATCAATTGTTTAAGTGTAAGTTAACAATGCCACATAAAGAAAACAAAGTTTGTTGAAAACATAAAACTAAACTAACATAAACCGTAAGATATGAAATTGAAAAACAGTTATTTCACGCAGTTTCGCAAAGCAGCCTTTTCTTAGTTATATCTTCTAACCTATTAGTCGTACAAAAATATACTTCAATACATTTCAATAGAGAATCTAATTATATTTAATATTAATAATACACTATTTAGTGTAAAACTTAAGGAAAAACTATATTACCAAGAAACCTCATTTTTGCATGTTGTTTCCAATATGGCAGCCAACGCAGATCTTGCAAAATGAGGAAAACTTGTTATAATATTAAAAGTGCAAAAATAAACAGGTTAGCACAATTTCTAGCGTTCCATAGATTTTCTCTGGATTAAAATACCTGACTCCTGGCATAAAAATACTATTTATTTGTTCTCTCTGTTGTTCTTTCAACATTCGGCATGCTTCAGAAATCACTATTTTTGTGCATCTGTTCAAGCATTTCAATTTCATAGTGGTGAATGTATTTCCAACCAACCTAATCGCTAATTCTCGAAATAGCATTGCTTAACTTGATGAATCTGCACGTCTCAAATTCATTAAGAGCTCTCATTCAAGGAATGTAGAGGAAACTCTGAAAGTGTCTGGCGTATAAGAACCAAGGTAATTCTATTTGAGTTGACGGTCGAAACAAATATTTTATAAATCGATTGCAACTTTTAGTACTTAGAAAATAACATTGCTACGATCATTGCAACGTGTGCGATGTATATATTGACTCGGCGTCCAAATATAAACTTAAGCCACAAAAAATAGTTTTCGTTTTTGGTTTTGTTTATGATTTGCTTTTACGTTATCTTTTATTGATGTATTGGTACTTAATTCACATGCAACGGTTATATTGATGCAACAAAATTTTTCATTGCCCTTATTTATTTACGAAAATTACGACGATTATTCTATATTTTCAGCTCAATATTAAATTTATATTTCTAAAGAAAATATAGTTATATGTCAAGGATTGGCTTTTTATAGTAGTTCAATGAACACAATACAATGTTTTAAAGACAATATTATATGTCAGACAGACAATTATATTTTTAGTGCTTAAATCATCTCAAATTAAAAATACCTTTTGTATACGGGGAGATTTCTAAAATATGAAAATCGGCACCCCTATTTTTCAATGTGCACGAAACTATTATTTGAAAAGGCTGTCGAGAATTGAAAAAATATGTCAAATATTTGTCGTACTTCAAAAAGCAATTTTCACGGATTTTTCTTACAATCATGTGTATTACGAAAAATGAGATACTTCAAAGTTAACTTATTGTCTGATATGATAAGAATGAACTGTCGAACATGAATTTCGCTCACTTAGCTACCATAAAATATTAGTGCTAACATTGTTTATGTGCATAGTAGAAAACCGCAGGTATCTTAAAAAATTGCAATTGTAATTTTTGATTGAAATATTATAATAAATATTTATAAGTTAAAAGATCAAACATATAAAATACTAATAAGGAAGGAAACTTCAACAATTGTATTCTATACTGCTCAACAAATGAACTGGACCACCCATAAAAATTGTATTTGTTGCATTACGTCATAAAAAATGTATATAAAAGTTTTTGTTGTACAGTATACTCATATTAAGCATATTTAATTGCACTATGCTCAAATATCAACTGAAGAATTAACAAAATCATATTAATAACATTAAAAAGATAATAAAATTATAAAAAACTATATTTCATAAAAATAAAATGAAGAACAAAAAAAGCAAATTAATAGTTCTTTGAGTGTTCTCGGAACGTTTAAAAATGTTTGGCAAAGATTTGCCATACTCTGTATGCAATGTGCTATCAACATTTGGGCAAAATTCAAAATTTTCAAATGATAATATTTTATGAATGGACTTAGTTTTCGTTAAACCAAATTATGAAAAGAAATGCTTTTTATAGTGACACAATCCTGAAAGGTTACCAAAAAATGCCATGACTGCCCTTTTGGAAAATATTTTTAAAAATCGCACTAATATATGCAAGTGGTCCAGTTCATCTGTTGAGCTCCTTCTAAATATTTGTTATAACATTTCAATTAAATACTATAATTATTTTAAATCGCTGTAAATTTTCAGATCGTTTGTTATTATACGTACATGTTTAAAGATGCCCGTGTTTTTTACTTTACACACAAAAAATTAGTTTTTAGCACTAATTTCGATGAAAGTAATTTTCTGATTACTAGTTAAGGAAAACTGAAGTTCGCCAGTACATCTTTATCGTAGCCGATAATAAAATAACTCTTATTTTCCGTAATACACAGAGTGGTAGAAAAAAAAAATAAAAAACCAGTAGTTATTGTTCTTTGAATTAGGTGACTGTGACTGCGTATTTGACAACTAGGCATCTTTTACAAACAATATTATTGTAAATATTAGCAAATAAGGGTACTTTATTCTTGAGCCATTTAATATTTTCGAAGATACCTGGTATACGAAACGAGAAATATATAAATTTGGCAAGTGCATTTTTAGTATGAGAAAATGCAGACTTTTATCGAGGATTAAATTTTCTGAGCTTAGGTCGCTTTGACGTTATCATTTCAAATTAGAATCTTCCTCAACATTTTAATAAGACCTATTAATTTTAAGTTAGGGCAATACATTTTCTTTAAATTGCCCAAATTTTCTCGTCATAGGCAGTTCTATAAAGAACCTAAATGGAATTTTACTGTAAAATCATTAGGGAAGCCAATATTTAAACACTTGAAATTAGCATGGAATTGGCTATGTCGCATCCGCCTGTCTGCACCCAGTATAAATGTATATGAAGCAGTAAATTTAATATTAACGTTTTTTCCAGTGTTTCTCATGTTAATACAACATTATACAATATAATATTAATACAAACATACTATTAAGTTAGTTGAAAAAAGAGCAAAAAATGAGGATATGACGTTTAAAATTCGTTTTCTTGTGCCACTTTTCTAAAAGAGAATAATTTAATGGATGCCTGAGACAGGAATTAACTTGAGTCTCTTTTTTATATTATACAATTTTACGCAAACTGCAGGTCCCTAATACAAACTGTTCAGCCGATTCAGGTCCCCACCCCCCACCCTTAATCGTACCAACGCCCGCGAGGCGGCGATATTGCCCACTTTGGGAATTACTGGTCTAGATAATACTTGGGAATTAACTTAGAAACCATCATGTTATTCTACTATAGTACAGGAAACAAACAGAAATATTTTATTTACAAATATTTATCTTACATAGTAAAATAATAACAAAACCAAATCATAATTACATTACTAACACTTTCAACGAGTTTTCAACGAAAGGTTGAATGCCGACGTTGTTCACCTTCTTCTTCCTGACATTCGTTTACACGTCGGCGTCGTACGAAATCTTACATTATTCTTTCTGACATATCTTGAACATAATGTATGCTGTTATTGACTACGAGAAAGGATTCGACCGAGTAATACAGACGGACCTTTAAAAAATACTGCAACTGAAAGGATTAGACCGGTACGATATCAAGATAATTAAGAAGTTGTACTGGTAACAAACAGCTGTAGTTAGAGTTGGGAGTTGGGAGTAAGTCAAGGCTGTGTTCTTTCTTCTTTGTTGTTGAACTTATACTCGGAATGCGTATTTGCACAAGCACGACAAGATAATACTGACGGAACTAAGATCAACGGTAGAATATTGAACAACATACGATACGCTCATCACACAGTTATAATTGTTGACAGCCCTGAAGGGCTACAACGGTTGCTCAATAAAATAATGGATGTTGGAGACAACGTAGGTCTAAATATTAATACCGAAAAAGCAAAGGTTATGATAGTAAGCAGGATACGACCACCTCAGATAACATACAAATCTACGAGAAAAACATTGAAGTAGTGTAAAAATTCACATTGGAAGCTGGATCACCGAAGATTTGGACGAGGAGGTTGAGGTTCGCGCCAGGATAAAACAAGCATAGCATGAAACCACTACTAACAAATACAAGCCTAAGCTCAACACTCCGATTAAGATTTGTAAAGTGCTATGTGTACTCGGTATTGCTGTATGGTTGTGAAACATGGACATTAAAGGTGAACACCATGAATCGCTTTTCAAATGTGGGTGTTCCGTAGGCTTTTAGGAATATCTTGGATAGATAATACTACCAACGAAGAAGTATTGCGACGTATGCGTCAAGACCGGCAACTACTGCTAAATATTAAACAAAGAAATACATCATATTTAAGGCACGTACTCTGCAATACCAAATATGATCTCCTAAAACTAATAACGGAAGGCAAAATCGAGGAGCGATGTGGTATGGGGCGAAGAAAATACTCCTGGCTGAAAAACGTCAGTGATTGGACTGGCTTGGGTGCCGATTCCTTATTTAAAGCAGCAAACAACCGAACAGGGTTCACCATGATTGTTTCCAACCTTCATTAAATGGAAATGAAACCTTAAAGAAGATGCTGTTAATATCTTTTAGAGTGTGAGGGCGATTTATGTATACCTTACTTTTTAAAGGGCACCAAAAAAAAAAACAACCGGGATCTGACAAATCGGGACGGCTATTAGGAGGCCCAACCATGTGTTCCAATCTCGAAATTAGTCGGTTTCCAAAATGTTCTGGCAAAAGTTTCTGCTGCAGTATGACTTATTGCTCCATCTTGTTGGAACCAGGTATTGTGAAGATTTATGTTATGACGTTCAATTTCAGGTAACAGACAATTGCGAATCTTCTCCGTATAACTATTTCCATTAACTGTAACTGTTGCTCCATTGTCTTAAAAAAATATATGGCCCGATAATCTGATAAGATGAAAATGTGCAACAACGGTGCCTTTTGCGTAATGAAGCGATTTTTTTTAAGTATACACTGATTTTCTATAACCCAGTGTCGAACTTTTTACATATTAACTGTTTCCTTCAAATGAAAATGCGCTTCGTCACTCATATACATTTGAATTTCAATGTTGGGAAACTAATTTCTAAGTTCATTAAAAAGTCTGGAAAAATTCAGACTTTCCTCTTTATGAATGTGGGTTTACTTTTGAACAACTACTTTTTTATACGAATGATATTTTATTGTTCGTAATTTCGTCGAATATATCCGCCAGATACGAGGGTATATTGATATATAGTCGGTCTTGGATGGAAGACATGAAACAAATAAACATCGTTTACTGCTGAAATTATCTTTCATGTCTGTCAAATAATAAGTGTCCAAGTTTGATTGTGCATAGTGCTTCCATAGATGTAACAACAATTGTGTTCGAGAATTTTACAGAAATGTAGAAAACCGAGTATCGCGTCATCATAAAGTAGGAGGGGGAAGACGGGAGTAGACAAAAAACTTCCGAGACGTTGTCTGATAAACACCTGAGACAGTGGAAAAGGTCCGATAAAACATCTCATAATAGACCGCTGTCAAAAATGACATCATTCAGAGAACATCATAAAGTACCTTTACTTGAAAGGGCTAAAGTGTAAGCAGATTTATCAAGCCATGCAGGAGACTCTAGGGGCAGAAGTGGTGCCCCCTTCGAAAGGAGTAAATCTGAAGTTGAAAAGAGAACTGGAAATGAGGAACCTGGAAATGTGGAGGCTATACACTATATAATGGGCAATCGTCGAATTGGTTTGCAGCGTGTAGCAGAGATATTATCACTCTCGTATGAATACGTGTTTCATAACGTTCTTGTAAAATGTAGCATGAAAAAAATGCTGCGAAGTGCGATTCCCAAATTATTGAATGCGAGTGCTACAGCATCTTGCGCCCGTTTCGATGAGGATGGTGATTTATTTTTGGATCAGCTTCTTACAATGGATGAAACGTGGATACAGCACTACGCTTCGGGGACAAAACAAGAGTCGATCAGTGGGATAAAAAGGTGTTATTATGGCAGACTCCCTAGAACATGAAAAAACCATTACCGGAGGGTATTATGCAAGCTTTCTAACGCAACTGAAGCAAAAAGTTATAGAGTAAAGACGAAGTAAATCGTCAAAACGTGTTATTTTTTAATATTGAAAATGTTTAACGAGTTGGAGATGTGACGCTAGTACGGTGCTCTTTTAGCCATTTGTGTGACGCTGGGAAAAAGAGGTTGTAAAAATGTAAGATTTGAGGGGGCGAAAATACGGGGGTTAAAACGATTTTTTGGACACGAAAGCGTTCAGTGCTGTTACATCGCATACTTCTTGAAAGATCCAAATGTGATGTGGGGCTAGTTGGGAAGAGGATGAACCAACGCTGATTGTACTGACTGGTTTTTCGGGTCTGCAATGCACAGGGGCGAAGTTACAGGGCTAGAAAGGTGAGGTGCATTTGTAGCAAATTGGATGTTCGCATAAACAGGGGGAAAGAAATAAATGCCGAATGTTGTTTTCGCAGTATGTGGATGAATCTGTAGGTTTTCAAGAATTTGGGGCTCAGGTTGATTTAGGGGTTGCAAAATGGGGAAACCGTTGTAATTATCAGAAAAATTGTAAAATTAATATTTGTGTGCAATGCGCTGTTTGGAAACTAATCGATTTTATTTTTTAAGAGAATTTGGGAGGTGGGAGTTTGGCTGCCCAGGTGAATTTGGGGGTTGCAAAGTGAGGAAAACGTTATAATTATCAGAAAAACTTTAAAATTAGTTGTGGGAAATTAGATGTTTGGAGACTTTCTACTGGTCAATTGTATTATTTTAAGAGAATTCGAGATATGGGAATTTTGAGGTCCACGTGGATTTGGGGTTTGCAAAATGGGAAAAACGTAATAATTATCAGAAAAACATTAAATACAATATTTATGTAAATTTCGCGGTTTGGAGACTTTCTACGGGTCGATTGTATTTTATAAGAAAATTCGGGGTGTGAAAATTTTGCTGACCAGATGGATTTGGGGGTTGCAAAATGGGTAAAACGTTATAATTATCAGAAAAACTTTAAAATTGATAATTGTGTGAAATTCGCTGTTTGGAGACTTTCTACTGGTCAATTGTATGTTTTTAAGTAAGTAAGTAAGTAATTTTATTTCCCTTTAACAAATAATACAATGTATTCGGGAAAGAATATACAGTGCCTTGTGATAAATACGAGTAAATTTAAATTAAAATTAAAAGGGTACAATTTTGTATACTCAAAGTGAATCCACTTTCAGTTATCGGGTAGATTGACAATCGTAGAATTCTTGTAAATTATAAAAACTGTGTTTCATCAACCATTGTTTTAATCGCGATTTAAATTTATTGAACGTTTCTAAATATTTTAATTCTTCCGGTAATGCATTATAAATTTTTATTCCTACGTATAAAGGACTATTCACTGTTGATATTTTTGTAGCCTGAGGAAGTCTGAAATCATTTTTCCGAGTATTATAGCTGTGTACGTGAGATGATTTAGTTAATTGACTTTTCCTCTTAAAAATAAATTGACATAGTTTGAAAAGATATAAATTAGTTACCGTAAAAATATTTAGTTTGAGGAAAAATGGTCTACAAGAGTCGTATTTTTTTAGTGAATTCGAAATGTGGGAATTTTGAGGTCCAGGTGGATTTGGGGGTTACAAAATGGGGAAAGCATTATAATTATCAGAAAAACCTTGAAGTCAACATTTGTGTGAAACTTGCTGTTTGGAGATTTTCTACTGGTCGATTGTATCTTTTAAGAGAATTCGGGATGTGGGTATTTTGCGGACCAGATGGATTTGGGGGTTCCAAAATGGAGAAAACGTTATAATTATAAGAAAAACCTTTAAATGAATATTTGTGTGAAATTCGCTGTTTGTAAACTTTCTACTGGTCGATTGTATTTTTTAGGAGAATTCAAAATATGGTAATTTTGCAGTCTAGGTGGATTTGGGGGTTGCAAAATGGGGAAAACATTATAATTATCAGGAAAAAACCCTAAAATCAATATTTGTGTGAATTTCGCTGTTTGCAGGTCAATTGTATTTTTTTAAAAAATTCGGGGTGTGGGAATTTTGCTGTCCAGGTGAATTTGATGATTGCAAAATGGGGAAAACGTTATATTTACACTAGACAACAAATGTTCATTTTTTTATTTTTTTTTAGAAACTATGTAGAATTATCGTTTCTTGTATAGTTCTAATAAGAGTAATAAAAACACATTTATTTTGGCACGTCAAGTTTTGGAAAATAAAATTATTGAAATTAAATAAAATAATATTAATTAGGTACTTATCTACATTATATGGAGTGAAACAATAAAGAAGCCGACCTGCGATTAATTAATAAAATTAAGCAATGGTAGTAAAAATCGCAGATCAACCCCCTACAGTTTATACACCACGGCAGCTCTGAAAACTCTTTACTCACCGCGTGGCCCTAGCTAGCTTAAATTTCGGCGGCCTTGGATCGTAGGTTCAAATCATCAGCTGTGTACCCTGAAATTTCTTCAAAAAAGGAAAAGGAAATGGGCGCCAGAAATCAAAAGATTTCGAATAATAAGAGAAAATAAACTGCAAGTGACTAACGTTTAATTAATAATCAATAAAAAGTTTTGAAGTGTCAGTAATAAATAATCTGAATACTTAAAATGCAAATAATGTTAGAACAAAATTGTGTACGTAAACTGAAGGTTGCGACACGCATAAAATAAAGAACCCCTTTCGGGTTATTTTAATAACTTTAACAAAAAACATTCGTGGGATATGCATACCTCATTCATTTAATAAAACCCTTTTAGGTTATTGAAATCAAAAAAGCGTGAATGCTCCCCTAACAACGGGTCAATACACATCAAAAATTGCAACTACATTAATCAAAATTGAATATTTGCGTAAAAGTTTAAATATGAACATACAAGAGCATGTATAAAATTGAGCTTTACAGATTTATAATGATAGTAAGCGTAAATGCAGATTTTAAGAATGATAATTTTAGAATAAAAGTTCAGGTGTAGAAAATAATTTAACACAACGTAATCTTGGAATAGCCAGTCTATAGTAGCTTTTGGCACTAACCTCTACTCAGGGAAAAGATGTTGGTCAGGGGTTGCTACACCACGTGGCTATAAACACCTTGGATACATCCGTAATCGTAGCAGCACAACATTCCCAACGGCAGAGGTAAATAAGGCGTTAGCCGGTGTGGAAAATTATAACTGGGCGGCGGCATTGCCTTCCCGATCAAATTCTTGGGTTAAAACTATTATTTAAGAGCTAAGAAAAAAATGTAATTACTATGCGAATAACAAAACAAAAAAGCGCTATCGTACCTGATCATAATCAGCCCTACGAAACACAATGCTCATAAAAATTGGTTGAGCGCACGTAATTTGACTTGAACATTGTTTAACCACGCCGGAGACGGCGGGCCCCAAAATAGCAAGTGCCAGGTACGAACAATTCGTGCCAAAAGGAAGACTCGGACTCTGATAAGAGATAGCGCAGGTCAGAAAGGGCATCGCGCAAACGAAAGGAACTCGATACAGGTACAAAATAAGCTGCTTTGGAAAATTTACGAATTCGAAATACAAAGGATATATATTTCAAATAAAAATATACAGGTTAAGCCTGAAATAAATTGGTAAATGGCGAAACAATTAAGCGAAGCCAAAAAATTGTTTCAGGAGCTGTATGTTATCGTCCTGTTTAAAATGTTTTGCTTTTTACGGTTCTTTTATACTGTTCGTCGGCACTTTCTGATATCAATGTCCAACAATAATCAACAAGCATTTCACTGTTCCACTTGCCTTGATAACGTTTTTCGATAACAGAAGTGTTTTGCTGAAATCTTTCATCGTGTTCATGACTGACGTCGCCGAAGTTCGGGGGAAAAAGACTTTGGTGCGAGTGCAAAATGTATTTTAAGACACATGTTACAGCCCAATTTATGGTAACTTCTAAGAAGTTCATTAACAAGTGTTATACAATTGTTAGATTTTTACAGGATAATGCGCTGAGTCGCAAGTCCAGAGTTACCCTTAAAAAATTGACAAATTGAGCCTTAAATTGCTGGAATATCCACCTTACTCGCCAGATCTTGCGCCTTCCTATTATTTTCTATTCCCTAAGTTAAAAACATATCAGAAAGGAAAAAAATGTGCTAACAAAGGGGTTATTCAGGCTGCGGAGACTGGTTTGCAGACCAAAGTTCAGAATTTGTCTTTAATGGTTTACCGGCATTGCAAAAAATGTATTAATTTGAAAGGGGGCTATGCTGAATAAGCTTTGTTGCATTGCTTATTTTCTTTCTACAGTAGACCGGCCATTTATTAATACGTTCTCATATAGCCAATGCTGATGAATGATATCGAATATACCTTTTTGGATTTTGAACAATATTGATGCAAATTGAGTCAGTATTAGGTGTGTTAACAGTGCGCTGAGTACCTGATAGATTTTTATCAACAACTGAACCCAATTCTCTAAATGTTCTAACTCATTTTTTGCCACATTATCAACTGTCAGAACAAAACATCTGAGCCTCCTCAAAAAGAAGATCAGAATATAAGAATCTCATTCACATTCACAGATATCTGATAAAATTATTGCAATTCAAAATCTATACCATAAAATCGATGGTCTCTTTCTTTGTATGTATGTATCTTTCTTCGCTATGCGCTTCGAAGATACTGGACGGATTAAATTGTATGATAACTTAAAATGTTGTAAATTTTTAGACTTAGATCGTATGTATATTTAATTTAATTAAATCGTGTAATTAGCGAAGCGAAGAGTAGCTCGGGTGATTCACTACTATTTAATATGTTTCTGCCGGCCCCTGTTTAAGTACCATGCAATGAAAGTTAGTGATTACACAGTAATGTTATACTGAATAAGTCGGAGTTCAGCTGGTGTACAATTTTATGGTTATTACACTAAAGGATGTTTTGTCTCTATCTTTAAAAGGTTATCTTATTTTTTTAATAAATAGTTATTATTAAGTACAAGAAACGATTTTAGAGAGAATTTGCAGGTACTTAAAGCTTTTTATAGTTTAACAGAAGCGAAATTGTACCTTCTTGTAAATGTATTTGTAGAAATCCTCTGCCGTAAATTTCTACTTATTCCTTTTACAGCCAGAATTATCTATAACGCCCCACGAACTCACAGTACCGTAAAACTTCGTGATAGTGTTGAAAAATTTATAGCAAGCGCTCTTGCAATTTGAAACAAATTCGAAGCATTCAGTGTCCATAAAAGTTTTCCGATGTTCCTCCATTAACTTTCCCAACCCAAAACAACGAGCTGCTTCACTCATCACATCTAGTATTGATTTACAACCTGCAGCACCCAATATCAGCAGCATCAATTTTCTTATACGCCGCAAATGAGGCGCTTTATGCCATCATGGTAGTTATAGAAAAGTGGCTAATGCGATAGGGGGACGGTAATATACCTACTAACGAAATTATCATAAGAGCAAGAGCACATGCAGAGTTTCGTAAGTTTAGATCGATGTGAATTTTACCAAGCGTCTGCCATCAGCGGTTACAACAAATCGCAGTCAATTTAACTAACAGGTTTGAACAAACGAGTAGGGCGTAACTGCCAGCCCTCAGTAACTGTTTCTATCACAGAACGCTATAATGAATTTATAGGATAATTTTAAAAGCTGGAAAACATCATCGTCTTTGGAACGGAAGCAAAAGGGATATAAAAGATAAAGTAGTTGATGATGAAGGTTGTCAAGTCTTCGATTTTTCAAAAATAATAAGCCAAGTTTATGATACAAATATTTACTAATTGCCATTTCAGGCACTGTATTGATGGTCGTCAAAATGGGGGAATAATTTTTCATGAAATTCAAATAGATCAAAATTTCTTCAAGTACACAGTGTTGCCACACTTATAAATCTTTTACAACTTAAACATGTTTAGACGGAAAAAGCACACATCTGCATAACTGTAGTTTCATTAGATATTTTTCCCTATATTTTAAAAGATTTAAGGCTAGGTGTCTAGATGTATAGTATACAGGGTGAGTCATATTTTTTTATCAAAGCTTTCTTAGACCAAAACAAAGCAATTAACCAAATCACCGTAGTACCAAAGAGACTCCCTTCAAAAATGCAGGGTGTTAATAAAAAAAATCTTTTTGTGACTATAAATTGGAAAGTAATTATTTGACTAATTTGAAAATACATGATAATAAACACAAAAGTAACAAAACAATAATTAAAAAATAGAAAACTATAATAAATTCAGCCGCAATACAAGCATGGCACCGCGGTACTAGCGATTCTCACACTTGCTGAATATTATAGTTTTCACGAATTTCATTAGCAGCTTCGAAAATTCTTTGCTGCAAATAGTCCCTTCTGTTAATTATGTCATGGTAAACCAGCTGTTTTAAAAAACCCATAAAAAGAAATCAGGAAGATTGAAGTCGGTTTTCCTTGGCGGCTGCCTGACAGGACCAAACCGGCCAATCCATCTGCCATTGAAATAGGAATTTAACCATTCTGTAACGATTCTCCCATTGTGAGGTGCACCGTCTCGTTGGAAGAACATATACGTGGTCTAATAATTAACGAGATGTTTTCAAGTATACGAATATCATGCAGCTGATGTTCAATCACACAGTAAAAGAATGTGACAATTTCACCAATAGATAAATTATGAAGCAAAGGTCGAACCTAAATGGGAAAACTCCCATCTTGGCGTAGGACCAAATTGCTGCTTTTTAGAGCTGCTGCATTTTGCTGAAAAACCACATTTTCTTTATCTGTTGTTCCTGAGTTAAGCACGTAATCTCTAGAAATTATTAAATTTCAATTTCAACATCCGTAGTGTCTAATTACCGTGCAATAAAAATTTATAATAACTTTGAGCAGGGTCAAACCAAACGGTAACTGTTGCACTATACTTTATGTCAATTGAAAAAAAAACTAAAGAATATGGAGAGTAAAACGAACTTGTACATTGTTATTTCATCAACGAGTAAAACTCAATGAAAAGGCTAATATACTGACAAAAACAACTCGTGCATAAACCAATAAGGTCAGGGCCTTCCTCACCTATTGCTAACAGTAGGTTACAAGCTTTAAATAACCACTCCGGTGCGAAATATTCTAAAGCAAGCACAATGATTCGATGCAAAAACACGTATACTTATGACAAGTTGTTTTAAATTTTAAATAACAATCATTCTTATCCGACCTCAGTAGATTCGAGACTTTCATGGTTGCAAAACTAGTTAGGCGACAGTGTTAATCGAAAATGAAATTTCGTTAGCATTTCACTGATTTCACTATAAACTTTTTTAGACTTTTGTTTGAAACGTCAAGTGTTTGGTTTTAGGTCTGATTAAATACTTTAATGTTATTTCCCTGCCCTACTGTGAATGCTTTGGTTTGATGGTGTTTAGTTGGGCCTGATTTTAGAACAAGCACAGTCGAAATATGAGAGAGTAACAGTGATACTCACTCCTAGCATTACCATAAAAATAATGAAGATCCTGTTAAGGCTATGCAGATTGTATACAATTTAAATTGCATAGATGGTTACTCCTTGAGCAATGTATGCAAGCTCGCAACACTATTAAAGATAATAGCCACAAGAGGGCAAATAACTTATTTTTCTTCCCCTATCCTTTTTTCATTTTAGACGTCGGATTTCAACACTAAAATGTTTAACCAGAAATACAGAGTGATTAAATATAAAATTGATGGCGAGAACCCCTGAAAAATACTGTCTACACTGTACTTTATAAAACTAAGTACTTTTGAACTACAATTAACTAAATTATTAGTTCATGTGACTTTAACATAGTCTACTACGCTGCAAAAATATCACAGAGCATTCTACAGATTAGGTAAGTATTATTGTTTTCAATGGCTCTCGCGATCAAGTTTATTTTTGATCTCTCCGTACAACTAGTTGTAGTATCATACCAGATATCCGTTCTCAAACTCGAAAATAGCATGGCACGTTTTTCTGACTGTTGCTCGCCAGTTCAACTTACAGGAAAGGTAATGATATAAATAAAAAGATAAAACTGTTGCGCATCACACAATACTAATAATAATAATATTTACTAATGTAGTATAGAAATAATGGCAAAATACCTAAAAATCGAATGACAATGTTGATTGCCTATTTTCGACGTTGAGAGTAGACACCAGGTATATACTTTTAAAGAATATTAAGCTATACTTATTTATGTCATTCTCGAACATGGCTTCTCTCGAAAACCAAACTTTTCTAGTTTTTTATGACAATCAGAAAACAAATTTATTTATTCATTATGTTACTAGAAAACTAGCTATAGACGTCTGTGAAGAACCAGAGCTAAATTCTCAAATAGCTAATGACACATCTATTAGCAATACGAACATTTTCTGTGGAAGTCAAATTGTTTCCATGATACTAAAATAGTTATTTATGTATTGAAGGCGTAATCAATAGATTATGGGACAAGGAAATGAGTAAAGCGCAACACGAAGCGGAGAGCTTTAAATTTCTCGAGAGCTATAATCGTGATTAGGCACGTGGTAAATACAACGTTTTATTTCATTTGGTTTCTCAAAATGTGCAAAACTCAAAGATTCAGTATTTTGGCTACAGACTGCTGTATCATCGTTGTGCTGTTTATTTATGATATCTCGAGTGAATTGCTTAGACATTTTGAAGAAGAATTATTAAATGTCCATAACAAATGAAATTTTGCTGGTTTTAAAATGTCCTATAGAAGATGGCTATCTAGGTAGTTAATGTCGAAAATTATAATTAATTCTACAACCAATGCTTTGATTCAAAATTATAGAGATAACATTAATGTGAAATATTTATATAAATCTCCCATTTATTTCAAATAACTTAAAGGAAACTAAAAATTTGCTGCGACGTATGGCTACTCTCCCGCTGGACAACGTGCAGAATAATAATGATAACAAAAAACTAATTTTAGATAATGTTATAAATATTATTGATCTCTGTCTTTTATTTGCATGAACAATTAAAATTGCATACCACGTCTAAGAAAAGATATCGATATTCATCAAATACATTAACTTTCTTCAATTATGTTTACTGTCAGATCACATGCACATGCATCGGTTAGACATGTAGGTTACCTTATCTTGCCACATCCCGAAACTATAAAACCTGTATATAATTAGTTTATTGTAATAATTCCGCGTCAACGTCACGTTTGATTTTTATCCTAATTTGAAGTTATGAATGCATATGTCAATATAAACAAAAGTTTAAAAAGTTGTCCATGTTTTCTACACTTTTTCTTTCCCAAGAATAGTTATATAAGGTATAAGAGTGTTTTTTACAAATAATCCACAAGAGAAACGCTCAGCCGTCTAGGCAGCCAGGCCGAAAAGGGTCTTTTCTCGAGTGAATTATTTGTA
The DNA here is from genome assembly GCA_940337035.1 of Agriotes lineatus. Lineage (NCBI taxonomy): Eukaryota > Metazoa > Arthropoda > Insecta > Coleoptera > Elateridae > Agriotes > Agriotes lineatus. The sequence continues at coordinate 2,991 of CALNHX010006432.1, read as the reverse complement.
ATAACACACGCGTGCCATACAAAATTTTATCCAACAGCTCAATAAATATCTAAAAAACATAAATTTTATATTGACAGACGTGAAAAGTCATAGTCATAGTCATAACAAACAAAACCTAACATACTAACCTCTAATTTGACATAGACTGACAATACACTTCAATACTGCCAAACGTATAACACGAATCACAGGCGGTACTTTCCAAATTGTCACTATGACTTTTCAGGGCTGTCAATACAAAATTTATATCTTTTAGATATTTATGAATTAATTAAACTATAAGAATTGGAAAAAGTTTTGTATTATGCACTATGATAAAGTTATTGTTATCCACTCTTGAATCTTGACTTCGTCTCGACGTTAAACGATTCACTCCTGGATACGATTCAACTTTATCGTATTGTATCGGGTGATCAAATAAATTTCACCTCTAGTGTGCTGTGATTCGTGGTATACATTTGGCAGCACTGAAGTAGATTGTCAGTCTATGTCAAATTCGAGATTTTCAGATTAAGTTTTGCTTCACATTGTGTCAAAAAATAAACAAAACCTAACCTACTAACCTCGAATTTGACATAAACTGACAATCCACTTCAGTGCTACTAAATGTATAACACAAATCACAGCACACTAGAGGTGAAATTTATTCGATCACCCCATATAATAAATAACTATTTTAAATCATTCTCCATTCTCCAAGTCAACAACTTTAATCGATATTTACTTGCAATTGCAACAAATTGATTCTTGCTTTATTCACACTTGATAACGAAAATCACTTAAACTTCTAATGAATCAATGAAGGCTCTCGCACAGTACATACTATTAAATATTTAATTTAGAAAAGTCAACAAAACTAAGCCCATATAGTAATGATTTATAAATGCACATGTGACACGATTTCAGTCAATGATGATATTTACTAATTACAGGATGAAAACTATAATTTATGTTAATTTTTGGTGTATGGTGTATTGATTATGTTACCAACATGACAAGATCGGAAATGTATTTAAATACAGGACGTTTCACTTTACCACATAACAGCTAAATATCTTCTATATTTTTAAGCCAAATGATTTTAAATTTTTGTGATGGTATAAACATCCACGGTGACTTAAAGCCAATTAATTGCATGTTTTTCAGTTTGGCATCTGCCTATTATAATAGATTAAAAATGCAAATTTTCCGAAACTTGTTCAAACTTTATTTGATTTCAAAATCAAAACCAGGCAGTTCTAGTTATTAAAACATATACAATAAACATAAAAATTAACCAGTTTTTAGGATAACAAAAATTTCCTTGCACTTTCATATTTTATAAAATCTTCGAGATTATCAATTGATTTCATACTTTTACTAGAATTATTTCTGTTTCAAAAAACCACCTAAAGTCTACTAATAAAATATAGCCCACACTTTGATTTAAGCATCTTCCTCATGGAGTTTTAACTGCATTTAGTTGCTTACACTCTACTTTTAGGGTTTAAAACTGTACTTTAAATATATATTTTTTCATAATAAAGTGTTTGCTTCATCTTTTACAACATAGTTTTGTATTTTCAGTATGGTGAAGAAGATTTTGAAATGGAACTTTAATTTTGCTTTCATTTCAAACTGATTTTTTTTAAATTAGAATATAACGGCAAGGGAATATACCTCTGCACAACTTTTGAACGAGAAATCAGCTTAGTATTTTAATTTACAAAAGTTATTTCATATTTCAAACTGATTTCCATTGTTATTACTTCTAAAATTATTAGCAATAGAAATTCATATCTGAGGGCATGCTGAGAGACATTTTGAAATCTATTTTAGCCTATCTTTATTGGTAAAGTAAGTTTTGGAAAACTCAATTCTTTAATAGAAAGTGGAAATAATCCAAATACGAGTAGGAAGCGGAATTCCTTTGGGGGTGTGTACAAGCCACCAGAATTTTGAACAATATTGAAAATCTAAAGTAGAAGCTACACTTAAAGAGAAACATTTGTACATGAGTAGTTTTATTACCTATGGACATTACTTCCATAAAGTACTACTTGAAATTACGTGAATTCCGTTCTACTCTATAAATTATAGTACGTTGAAACCACAAGTTAATTCTATATAATGGCGTAATTATCATGAATAGAGAGAGTGCTTGCATTAATTTGCAGATCAAGCTGAAAGTTAGTGAAACTAATATTACATTATTGTATAGCTAACCACATGCATTTATAATTAATAGCAATTAGTAACATATTCGACCATTACACTGGATATTCTTGGTTTTCTATCAACAACTGCAAACATAATAATGTATACTGTTGAACGAAATATTTAAAAACATAAGTACTATTAAATTTCAGCAAAATTTAATGCAACTTTTCTACCTCAAACTTTGATTGATTTTATAAGTTAAAAAACACTACTACCAGAGGATTGCAAACTAGAACTGAAAGTTCCAATTTAACGAAAATAAGATATTGTTGTTAAATTACTTCAGCAGTACAAGTTATAAATTGAGTCTAAACTTTTGAATTTAGATAAGAATATAATATAATGTAATAAACTGGAATTTTTTATAATTGGTGTTATTCTAACCATAAATCTCATGTATTTATATATAGCATTAGTTACCTTATCTGAATTAACGACTAGATTCCTCATATAAACCTGATACCGCATATGCAACCTATGGAGATCGTTAATTTTTGTTACAAATAAAAATTCATTGGCACTATAAGCGAGATATTTCGGCGGTCCTAACTCGCCGAGTCTCAGGCCATATTATTACGTAAGGAAAGAAGCGCCTTGAACTTTTACTTTATAAGCGAAACGGATCATGAATTAGATTATAGTCAAAATTGAGGAATCTACGGCGATAAATAACTTGGGCAGAAACAAATAAATAAAAGCACTTTATGTTAGTAAAGAAACGGATCCAACAACGCATCGCTGCATAGCAGCTACGCAGCATAAGGAATTGGCACTGCACCTTTTGATACATTA
>CALNHX010006431.1:0-89628 GCA_940337035.1 Agriotes lineatus | reverse complement strand
GACTTTATCCTGCGTGTGACGTCACAATGCACGATAAGGAAACTCCCGTGGTATAATTAAACAATAGAAAACAATATCGATAACCTCTTTGCTTAAAGCATAAAGCAACAATGGGTATGTACTAGTTTGTCTAAAGTATCCAATTATCAATATTTCACGACACGCATAGCTTAACATAAAAATTATGCGGAATGGCGATAATTCACAACATGCTTTGTTTACTAATAGAACATATAGTAAAATGCGGTGCCAAATGCAGAAACTATAGAAGTCTACTGCTTGGTGCGTTTGAAATCTTCCAGGCTGCCTTGGGCTTTGTCGAATAAAGAAAGGCGGTTATTTAAACCTGTATAGGCGAAAGCGTCGCTATACAGGATGTTTGTGAGACGCTTGATGGCGAAACAATCGGAGTTAACCACTTTCTTGGTCTCCTGTAACCCCTTATCCTTGTAGCTCCGTGGAATAGTATTTCCTCGTTTAAAGCTCTGATGTCGTCCTTGATGTTCTTTACGTTGCATTACTCAGTTAACCAGTTCTAGACTACCTAAATGTCGCTTTGGAGCACATTTGCCTTGATCTGGAGCCTTCTTATTCGGGACTGTTCATCATTGGTAGCAACCGTGCTGGTGTCCTGTGTTGATCCTGCTCGCTGCTGTGGAATTTCTCCTAGCGTGGCTAGATTGCCTTCGTACTTGTCGAAAAGGGCAACCCCTTCATCGTACATGTCCTTGGTGTCCCTATTTTTTAAATAAAGGTTCTCTTCCTCGACTTCCTTCGATAGCCCTCAGTGATTAGCCTCAAATTCTTTCCAAAGTTGTAGGGTGGTTCTGAGGACAGTGAGGTACGCTGCAGTGGTCCTGGATGGGCCGTCCTTCCCCGTGTTGATAATTTTTGAGCCTTGAAAACCTCCCGTTGCCGGACCATTGTAACGGTCTTGTTCGTAAGGGATGTCACGTTTAAGGGCACGAAGAACCAACTTTCTAGAAGCTGGAACGTGTAATGGATCGAAGCATCAAATGTTGAGGGCTGGAATCCGAAGGGACAAATGTTCAGGGTGGAGCTGGTAATGGACTGTATGTTTTGATTTAGACAGTTGCAGGATAATTCTTCGGGGTGCAGAAATGTAAACGGATACAATACCAACCACCTTATGCAGTCTCACATAAGGAGGTTAGTAAAGGCATGGTTCCATTGGTTTGACGATGGTGTACCAGAACGGTCTTTTGCAATTTCACATAAGGAGGGCAGTAAATATTTGAACCCGGTCGGCAAAGGTTCGTGAATACAGAAAGATATCTAACTGCATTAGTTTATTGACTAGAAAAATATTATAAGTACAGTTTGTCCCATTTAAGATAAAGAAACCCTTGTATTTAATTTATTTTTGATAGTAGGTGTAAACCCAGCCTACTGCAACTTTGCGAAAGTGGCAATTTGCGACATAGGCGTTAGAGGTATCGAAAAAGTTACTAGAAATAGTTGCGGAGAATTCACAATTTGATTTTTTGTTATTTTGTGCGAAGGGCGATTTTTTTATCACTAAATATTCTAATTATTTAAAATTTTGCTTTTAAACTAACAGGTTCAAGTGGCTTTTTGTCATTGTGCTAACGTAATGGACTTTACTCTCATGTTTCGAACAAATTGTTATTCAAAACTGATAAAAAAGTTATACTCGCCCAAAATAAGAAAAAGTATGCGAATTTTGCATTGAAACTTGCTACACTGGGTTAAATTAGATTCCGAACAACTTTTTCTAGTAACTTCTTTCCATATCTCTCACGCATTGCAAAATATCGTGAATTGACCCTGTTTCCGAAGTCGTAGTAGGCTGGGTTTAAAGTTCACATTACTTTAAAACATGTGACTCATCAATCTGTATGACTGTGCAAAATTTCAAAACTCTACTTCAATTAGCAAAACTATGGGGGTGCTTTGTCTTAAATGCGACACACTACAGATACACTTAAAAACATGATGTAAATTATAAAGGTTCAGCACATTGTCCCCTTTAAATTTAAATTCTACCTAATGTGTTACATTTCACAATAAACGTTAATTTTAATATTAGCAAATTCAGCATAATTGCATCCAATTTACTAGGCCAGTCAAGAGTGCTGACTGCTTGCAATACATTTTCAACGCATTACTATCTGCAACCGTTGATTACGAAATATAACCCGTAAAATTAATTATAAAAATGTAAAAATCATGTTTTGGTTCCTAAACACCACCAAAATCTGCTCACTTGGGATTTTCATTTTGCTCTAACGAGACCGAAGTTTATATCGCAGCCTAAATGTAAACGGTCTCTAACAGGAAAAGTAATTTCACAGGGTCGAGAAAATGATCTTATATTTGGACATTCCGTGCTTTGCCGCTCTGTATGCACGAACCGTCACGATCTTTCCACTGGATTGGATATTTCCCTTTTAATCCAAATCTTTGCTACCTATTAACTACCAAATTACTTATTTTATAGAAAGACGCAACAGTTTTGGCTTTCTCCTAGAAAATATTTCCATTCTGTGTTATAAAATTTTAAAGAAAATTATGTGAGTAAAATAGAGCATAATAGTAGTTTATGTAACTAGTCCTCAAAGCAAGGCTTTAGGGGACGAATCGTAATGTTTCCGGACGAGGCGGAGCGAAGCGCAGCCGAGTCCGTAATATGAAGATGAGTCCTCTAAAGCCATTTGAGGACGTGTTGCATACAACGTTTTTTTGTATTAGCTCTCCAAACATTATAATATGAAGTTTCAATTACCGTTAAAGCGGCATTATATTAGGAGGCCGCGCGAAAATGTATTTTTCGCTCCCCAAACTGGTTACTTTGGAAACTGTCTAGGATCCTCAAAATGCCCATTTAGAGGCCTTGTAATTAAAGTCGTCATGGCAACTAATGTTTGAGTCCGCTAAAATGTTGCCCTGACGACTTTAAGTACAAGGCCTCTAAATGTCCATTTTGAGGATCCTAGACAGTTTCCAAAGTAATCAGTTTGGGGAGCGAATACAAAAAACTTATTTTAGGAACTAGATATTAAGGGAGATACAGCCCTGCAAATCTCAATTTTGTGTGTTTCAATTTTACTGAGTTTTAGTAGAGCATCAAATTATTTTTAAAATGGATCTGCGATAGTTAATAAACGAGTCAGTAATGGGTTCATCCAGGTGGTAAACTTGGATAGAAATTGCTGTGTTTTATGCCGAACATTATCATAGTTTTAGGGAAGCAGTTAACAGTTTTAATCCAAAGAACGTTTTCATTTGCAAAGTTATACTGGACGACAAGCGTGAAAATGTTATCATTGGTAATATCGAAAACAGATGATTATTTATATTGCAATAATTAAACTATAAATATACCTATATTGAGATTTAAAAATGTTATAACGTTTTAGTTTCATTTGTCTTTGTGGCATCATATTAAGATTTTTTGTATTTATCTTATTATTTTAATTATCCTTATTATATATTTATTTATTTCCTTATTTTAGAAAGTAGCCAGCAGATCAACCAATTACAGGCTACTATTAAGTAGAACATACATAATCTTTACAACACGAACAGCAAAGTATTCATTATCTCGAATTTATTGTAGTGGTAAAGCAAGTAAGTAAGAATACTTGCTAGAAACGAATGCCACTTCTAACAATAGTTCATATAAATGTCAAATAAATATGTAGTAAATACTGTTATCATAAAAATTTCTAAATTAAGAAATAGAAAAACTATATATTAGCTAACACAATTTGTTAAAAACCCTTAACCGCACAAATACTTAACAACCGCCAAATACGTATTTCGACAGCTAAGCTGTCATCTTGAGTTTCCTTGGAGACAAACTAACACGACCTGCTGCCCGCCCAAGTTGGCTGAAAATATTCTCTTGAGCAAATCACCAGTGAACGTCAGCACTCCCGCACGTTCTAACACTATTTATACTGTCTAACCCAGAGGGCGTGTTCTAAGCGACCAGTCAGGTGTCAACTTGAATAAAGCGTATAGATCAGAGTAGGGGATGGGTTCTCCATCTTTGTGCAAAGGTTTGTTATCTGGATTCTTCAAAATGGACAAAATTTCAAAATAATTTAGCTGGTTTGTGGAAGTTAACGCTTTTACAATTTTTAGGTTAACCCGTTTCGTAAATAGGGAATAAAATATTTCGAATCCGTTAAATTTAAAATGAGCTATGTGCTCTTTAAGCCTAGTACCAAAATTACAAGGTTTTTGTCCAATATATTGAGAATCACAATGGGAACGTTCAATTTCGTAGATTCTAGATTCCTCTAAAGTCTTAAGTTTGTCTGTTGGATATCCTAATAAATTGCGAATATTATTGTTTTAATTATAATGAGCTTTATAGCTGTAACTGACCTACTTTTCTGAATAAATTTCAGACATTCTTAATATCGTTATCATTCTCTTGTCCGAGCTACTCCGTGTGAGTAAACTAAGCGCTATAAATTTTTTTAGTTCAAGTTTTCGCTGGGAATTAATCAGGCAATATGGTTATCTGGTATTTTATTGTCATATCTGGTACACCTTGTATTTGCTTCGCGGTGGATGTAGTGACAACTTCTTCAAGAGTATTTATATAAGATGCGGAAATATTGACTTATTTGGAAAATTCATAGTAAGTCATGTAATAAAACAGATATGTATTAATATTTTAGAGTGAATAAATGACCATACTTTGAATATTTTAAGTATACAGAAATTCTGGGTATAATCGTGGGTGCTTCGGTACACTGCAAAGTTGAGAAGAGCTTCAAGCCACTTCCTCTAAGATGTTTCAACAATGTACATATTGCTCTAGTCATCGGTACTGTGAGATAACCTAATTATCTTCCTGTAGTTGTTGAATATATTTTAATATATTAATACTGAAAAGTTTAGTACAAACAGATAACTCTGCATACATAATTGGGGAAGGTCTAAACTTAGAACAATCAGGGAGCTTATAATGAGAGATTTCAGGTTAAGCTAATTAGTTTAGGAGGAAACGACGGGAATAAATAAAACATAATAAGGCAATTACGTCACATCGTTCTACTGTAAGCAACATGTAATTACTGCTGATGCTAACTAAAATATATGTTGATAAACTAATGAGCTTGTAATGAAAAGCCGAACAGTGATAGCTAAATCGATAAGCGTGAGAGTTTACGATGTGCGTTGTGTAATGTTTCAGCAGATTAAACATTAACGCACAACCGATTTTAACGCGTTTTTCTGCTATTACTAAGGTCAGTTCATATTTGATAGTAGGGATATATAATCGTAGTGGAATTGAAAATGAAGTGCACTTCCTGCAAATACGTTTATTGTTCAAGCCGTAATAATATGCAAAGCACAGAAAAAATATAAACTACTTTTTCATGGCTTGCTGATTTGATATCAACATCAACATCAGTCTCACATATGGCAAGAATTCGATATTTTTATTTATTCTATGTTGTAACAGTTTTGAATAACACGGTGATTTTAATATTAAACAATTAGAATAACTCTCTTAGAATTTTTCAGGATAACTGCTATATTTGAGTTTCAGCTCTTGTATCACACCCATCCTACCTACGATAAGTCAATCAAGCAGTAATATAACCAATTTAAAGACACTGCTAGCCTACGAAAGCAGGACGTTCAAGGATTTCTGAGCAAAATGTTGAACGTAGTCGACAGTCGTGTTTACGAGCTGCTAAGGAATCTACTACACCGGCAAATTTAGAATTGAATATTCCTCGGTCCGCTGTGCAAAAGGCACTTCGTAAGCTTATATTATATGTCTCGTTTAGCATATCACAGTTTGCTAAAGTAGCTCGTCTTGAATTTAAAACCTAGATACCTATGTGAACAAGTTGCAGAAGAAGAAGGCATGAAGGAATTGTCTCTTCTGAGAAAGCTACGTTTAATTTCGGGAAATATAAATAGGCAATTGCAGAGTTTGGAGTTCTAGTGAACGTTTAGAACAAGAAAAAGATTCCCCCCCAAAATGGATGTGTGCTTACAAGCACTGACACTACAGAGCAATTTTTCTTTGCTGATCCTACAACAAACAGTATTTTCCGTAACTTAATCTTTGTCAGCTAGTTATAGCATTTATAGAAAATATATCACGAAAAAGGTATTCGAAGAATGAGAGCATGGGCTTGTTTTTGAGGCAACAGTAGCGCACTTCATGAACGGGGGGTTTTATTGGTTACCTACTGCTAAATGTTAATCCAAAGGCGTGTCGCTAGCATTACTTTGCTTAGTGAGAATGTTTTCGCTTTCTTTATTTCCACATTAAGTGCGAGATAAAGCAATTTGTTTTTGGTTTCATAGTAGGAAATTGAGAAATGTTGGCAAGCTGGGTTTTATTATGCTTATATTTGGTGTGGATTGGAATACGAGGAGCGGCGTCATTTAGCTGATTCTGGAATGTAGGTATTCTAGACCTCTGCAAGTTTAATCTTGGATTTCATCATGAGTTAACCAATACACGCCGATAAAATGTGAGCGTACGTTTCTTAAAGAAATATCGGAGGTTAATCACCTTGAAATGTCACTCGTTAGCGTATTCCAGGAGACCTTCCCAGGGTATTACATTTCAGTTGTACGAAGAACTGCCTTTGCGGAAATGGTGCATAAAAACTATTCGATCATCAACTTCGCAAAATTGCAGCATACAATAATCACCAAATGTGCACTGGTATATTCATATTGAAGTCTGGAATGCTCGGGTAGGAAGAAATCCAAGCAGAGGTCATGGACAGTTGTGAAAACCCTGCAGTGACAAGGTATTAGTGCACGATTTAGAAATAGGATAACAGATTGCTGTATAGGAAACGAATTGTTAGTCGTATATACTTATTTTGATTTATAAATTTAATGAGACACTGTCGGGGGTAGGATAAGCGAATTGAACTAGAGCATTTGCGTTCCCAAAACCGCTGTACGTGGTGAAGAGCCACATCCAATTAGAGCTGCCCTTGTTACTCAGAATACAACGGATCTTGATCAGAGGCGGTCGATAAGAAATTCAAGTAGCGCTAGACCGGTACCCTACCTATTTGAACCGACCTATAACAGATATATTATCAAGCGAAAAGTAAAAGCGTTTCTAGAAAGGTCGATTGCCTACAGACTGTGTACTAACCCTACAACTAATAATAGAGAAACGTAAGTAGTTCAACTTAAAGACACACATTGCTTCCAACGATTACACGAAAGTTTTCTATAAACTGAAGCGCTCAAAGCTATGGAACATATTAGAAGCAAAGGTATTTCCGATAATTTATTAATAGATAGACGATCAAGAATATACGACTCGAGACAATTGTATAACAATTAATCAATGTATACGACAAGGATGTGGCATGTCTCTACCCTTCTTAATTTATATATTGACGTTATTCTTTCAGAATGGAAGAAAGAGGGACCAACTGAAATATGTATAATATACAACACCTTGATTAACTCCATACTATTATATGCTGACGACCAAGCGATCTTTTGCTAACTCGGATTATGAACTTCAGTTAGCCATATATAAATTAAATATAATTGAACAAAGCTTCAACTGCAGTATCTCCCCCTCTCAAAACAAAAGTTATGGCTTTCAATAGCAAAGACCCGATTAGATCTAAGATAGTAATCAATTATGAAAATATAGAGCAGGTCTCCCATTTCAAATACCTGGGCTAAAGTATGACTTTTTACAAGGGCAAAGCTTTACATAAAAGATTACCCCTGTTCCAAGCAATGTGTGGTAGAATACGAAGGCACATTGAAAGACAAACAAGGAGAGAGAAGCAGATCAAGTTTTACAACTTAAAGCCTGTACCTGTGTAACTATACTGCTACTAGTCCAGTCGTTGAAGGCAAAAATATGCTATTACCTAAGAATTATTTGAACCTTGACCGATTGACGTGAAATTTGGTGAGTGGTTAGGGGATGGCTCAAGGAGCAAAAGTGACATAGCGCTGATGTGCGCTTTTACCCTGAGAGTGGATGCCACTCCTTCTCGGGGGTGGAAATTTTTCACTTAAAATAACCGCGGAAATGGATAGAAAGCCAAATTCTAAGTAAAACATGTTTTATATAGTTTTTTCGATAGACCGATATTTTTAGAGCTATTCGTGATTGAAAACTTAGATTTTTCGTGATAAAATGCATGTTTTTGGACGGTTTTTCGCGAATAAGTCGAAAAATTCGCGTTCTATCAAATAAGTTGCAATAACCAAAAATGAAGCTTAGAAAACAGCAAAGAGATAAGTTGGCTTACGAATGCTCTAGGTCCAAAATAAAAGAAGTTATGGCTCGTTGAAAAAGATTTTTTTTGCAACAACTTTGTTCGAAGTAATCAACGTTAATTAACGAAAAACCGATGCATTTTGCGGCAAAAACGTATAGAACATAGACCTTTAAAATGAGCACTGTTAAAAGTTGATTGCATTATAACTAAGCAATTTACGATGCAAAAACGGTGGGCCACTCGAATTTTTGAAAAAAAATGAGCGCTAAAACCCCAGCCATTCCACCAGAATTGATATTGACCATTATCTCTTTACAGATTACTTTATTTTAGTATTACTCATGTAATCCAAAAGTTTTTCGACATGCTCAGACTTTGGATATTTAAAAAGTAAAGGGTTGAAGGGCTCGGGAGGGGTGGTGGGCGCACTATAATGCAAACTTCTAACATTTATATCTCCGTTATTTTTTTCCTACAGAAATAAAAAAAACAAAATGTTCGTTAAGAAAAAATTCACATTTTTGTACTATATTATTTTTTACGTTATTTTCTTTAATTTTAGGTATTTTCAAAATAAGGAATTTTTAATTCCTTTTACAATAAAGGAAGTATTGGATTCACCCCAAAAATTCGAAATTTAGTTTTCAACAGATCTTCACGTTTTAGAGTCCCCTGATCCCAAAAAACATATTTTTTTTCACTGGTCTGTCTGTGTGTCTGTCTGTCGGTGTGTCTGTCTGTGAGCAGAATATCTCAAAAACGGAAAGAGGTATGGCGTTGAAACTTCATATATAAGTTTTGTGTACTATGTAGATGCGGCAGCAAGCTTTTGAAGAAAATCGCATAACCGGAAGTAGGTGTTTACTCTTGTGATTTTTCAGTTTTTTTCGATGTTTTCAAAAACGGCTCTAACGATTTTTTTAAACTTTACATTTATATTACATTTTTAATGTGAATTGATGTGAGATAGGTAATTTTCCAGTTGAATACTTCTAAAATGGGTTTCTTTCGTTTTTTTTCTATTTTTTTTATTAACTCCTATTTTAAATAGAACACCCGGTATATTATCACAGTTTTGAATTCAGATTAAAATTCTAGAAAAAAATAATTGTCTCCTGAACTAACACTATTTTGTACCGTTTTTGTAAAATTTATAATTTTTTAAAATTCTTGACAAATGCTTAAAACTTTTAAATCAAATTTTTGGCTAATTATAAGATCACCGTAAAAGGAATAGTCCGGGAGCCAGTGACCGTTTAGAGTTAGTCATTTCACAAAAGCTGAAAATTTTTCCTAAGCTTTATTTGGTATCACTAGTAAGTAAATGGACCTCCAGCTGGCGCAGTTCCGGGGGGTGTAGCTGCGGCAGCCTCCCACACACGTAAAATAATAATAAAAAAAAAACTAATACCGCAAAAGCTGAAACTTTGTTAACATATTGATTATGTTATAAATAAATGAAAAAACGTATCCAACCGAATTTAGAGTGGTGGATTATGCCCCAGCTTTTCACGTAAAGAAGTAAATAATATGCGCTGAGTAAACTGATTCCGCAAAACCTGACATTTGGTAAACTAATAGTTAAGTTAATAACTTAAACAAAAAGAACATCCAGTTATATATTTAGTGGGGGAAAAGAGCCCAGCTGATGCAGTGAAAGACGCTGCGCATCGGTATGCGCTTGGGCGCATTGTATCTTTGATTGCATCAGCTGGACACTTTTCCCTCACTAAATATAAAGCTGGATATTTTTTTCATTTAACTTATTCAGTTAACTATTGTATTACCAAATTTCAGCTCTGGCAGTATCAGATATCTATACTTATCTCATTAGACACGTCCATGTAGTTATTATACTATCTCACAAGGTTTTGAATTTAAAGGGTTTTAGTAAATATTTACACATTTAAATATTTATACATAACATAAACAGTAAATATGTAGACATTAAAATGCGAAAAGTAAATATTTACACATAAAAGTACAAATAGTAAATATTTAGATAGCCACTTTGTATAATACTGAGCCAAGATTTAATGCAGCAGTTTTATGCTACACCGAATAGCCCAACCGACCGCCACAATTTTTTATTCCGTTTACCCAAGAATAATATCGACGGATCAGCTCTTCAGGTTTCAACGGCATTACATCCGACTGATTTTGGCTGGGAAGAGAAGGAGGTGAAATTTCATTTCAAATGGTTCGAGGATGAGCAGCTACCCTCTCCCTTGGAGATATAACTATCGATGATAACAAAAAAAGTACTGCAGGTTAGAATAATACTAATATATTTCTCTCTCATTTCATTACTTTTTTTCATTATTTCAATGTAAATTTTTGATTATTTTCTATTTAATTTTATCTATATAATTTTAATTGAAAAATTAAACTGAATAATATTTATAACAATTTTGTTAGCATGTAAACATTCATAATCCGATTTGTGTTACAATTTTGCTCTTGCGTGTTATATGTTTTTATATTATTATCATCTATATCTTTTAATATATTATTATTATATATGTTTACAGATGATGAAGATTATATTTCACAGATCGACATCAATTGCAGCGGTAACGAAAGCGATAATGAGTTGGATGGCGATGAATCCGAAGAAGACCAAATCTAAAAAATGTGTTGATACATTACTTTATTAATTTACACGTATTCGTACACTATACCGGGTGTCTGTTCTCAAAGTCGAACATAGGCGATTAAAATTGTATTGAACGTGTTTGTCGATTTCTGCTCGCCAATTCAACTTACAGGGAAGGTAATGGTATCAATGGAAAGATAAAATTATTGCGCATCAAATGATACCAATAATAATATTCTATATGCGATTTTTATTTTAAAATAATAATTTAAAACTTGGAAATTTTTAAATATGCCGTGCCTTGCTTTTCAAGTTCGATAGCATTTATCAAAATAATTGGTAATTAGTTGGCGTAAATCAGGTATTTTCTGTCAACGTCTGTTAAAATTAATTATTACTATTATTTTATGTGTGTGGGAGGATGCTGCAGCTACACCCCCCGGAAGTGCGCCAGCTGGAGGTCCATTCACTTACTAGTGATGCCAAATAAAGCTTAGGAAACATTTTCAGCTTTTGTGGTTTTGGTCATTAAAAAAGGTCGCTGGCTCCCGGACTAGAAGTTGTGTGCGTGTATCACACAAGATTTTTTAAAGAAATTTGAAAAATACGTTTTCCATTTTCATCATATTTTTTTCTAAAATACTCATTCTAGCCCGCCCAAACTTTTGGACTACATAAGTAATACTAAAATAAAGTAATTTGTAAAGGGATAATGGTCAATATCAATTCTAGTAGAGTGGCTGGGGTTTTATCGCTCATTTTTTTTTCAAAAATTCGAATGGCCGACCGTTTTTGCATCGTAACTCGCTTAGTTACAATGCAATCGACTTTTAAGAGTGCTCATTTTAAAGGTCTTTTCAATCACTACAAAAAATGTTCTATAAGTTTTTCCTGAAAAATGCATCAGTTTTTCGTTAATTAACGTTGATTACTTCGAACCAAGCTGTTGCAAAAAAAAAGATCTTCAACGAGCAATAACTTCTTTTATTTTGGACCTAGAGCATTCATAAGAAACCAATCTCTTTCCTGTTTTCTAAGCTTCATTTTTGGTTCTTTCAACTTATTTGACAGTACGCGAAGTTTTCGACTTATTCGCGAAAAACCGTCCAAAAACATACATTTTTATAACGAAAAATCTAAGTTTTCAATCGCGAATAGCTCGAAAAATATCGATCTATCGAAAAAACTATATAGAACATTTTTTACTTATAATTTGTCCCTCTATCCATTTCGGGGGTTATTTTGAGTAAACACATTTCCACCTCCGAGAAGAGGTGGCATCCACTCTCAGGGTAAAAGCGCACCTCGGCGCTATGTCCCTTTTGCTCCTTGAGCCATCCCCTAACCACTCACCAAATTTCACGTCAATCGGTCAAGATTGAAAGAATTCGAAGCGGAAAATCTTCAACGACTGGACTATACGAAACATGGACAATGACAACTAAAGATGGAGCAAAAATACAAGCAGCAGAAATGAAATTCTTAAGACAAATGAAAAAATGTACAAGAGCAGATAAGATATATAACGACGCAATAAGAGAAGAAATTAAAGTAAGTGCGCTCCAAAATAGAATACAATTAGAACGTCAAACAATACGGAGCTAGCCTACCACGCATAGACAACACGATACTTCCGAAACAGATCAATTTATACAAACCTAGGGAATAATGAGACGTAGATAGACCGAAGAAAAGATGGCGTTCTTAGTCGGCACAGGCCATAAGGCCTAATCCTTGGTGAATTTGTTAATAGAGGTAACATTCATAGCGGAGAACAGAAATGCTACAAGTACAGGAGACTGCTATACCTACATTATAAATACTGAAAGTGACATGCCATATGTGACAGTCATAAAAGGCAGAAATCCATTCGCTGCATAAACTAATAAGAGCAGACACGGGATCTATCTGAAAAAATCTGCACCAATAAAAAGATACACGAAAATACAGATACTGCAGTTAAAAAAACCATAAGCATCAGCCTGTGGAAAAGGCGGAGTAGCACCTAAGCTGAATCAAACAGTATCATGACATGAAGAAGTCAAAGCAAAAATTAAAGATAAGAAAACATCACGGCAAAGGTATTAACAAAAATAGAATTAAAAAGAAGATTGAAAACACTGTAACTCTAAAGGAAATTAAGCAAAAGAACCCCGAAAGAAATTTGGAAGAATTTTGGAGAGAGGTAGAGTAAAAATTTAGAAAAATTAAGAATAATAAAATAATTATTTGTATAATATTTACAGAAAAGCGTTTTCTGCACCGAGAACATCGTTTGCAAGTCAATCGTAGGGAGGGTTACAAGAGCAAATAACTTTCTATGCCCATTATGCACAAGATTTTGTATACTAGTTTAATTAACTAAGTTTAAAAACCGTTTAATAGTACATTATTTAGTACTTCAAAAATAATCCAAAAGAAGGACGAACAGAAGGTGTTTTGCTTTCTGTGTCGCGAATCAAATCGACGCACAGACAGTGTTTACAGCAGCACTTCTACAACGATCCTTGCATAATGAAATGTAACAGTTTTTAAGTCTCCAAATGTTATTAAAAAACAACTTTAAATTGGCGAGTAGAAGAAAAATTGATGGATAGATACGGTAAACAGATAGGGAGTATTAAAAATAATAAATAAAAATTTGTGGCAGAGCTGTAATACGTGGAAGATTTACTACCACAAGAAATTTGAGAATGTAAGCACTAGAAGGGTGAATGGATAGCCCCACGAGCAAATGCTCGACTCTCATGCGACCGGCTCGGGTTTGATTCCTGGCGACTCTAAGATTTTAATAATCGTAGGGTTCCCGACTACCACGCTAACACCTATACTAGTAATTAACCCTCTTCCTCGATTTCGACCAGCATGGCCAACCACCTACCTAATGTACGAGAAAAGAGGGCTCATAGAACCACAACTTTGTGGAACTAAATAGATTGGCTTAACGTAAGAGGAAGAAGAAGAGAAAGCCAGAAAAATCTACAAAGGGGAACATGTAGGCGAGGATGAAAAAGAATCAATAACCGATGATGAAATACAAGGGACAATATCGGTAGGAAGAGATCAAATACGCCTTGAGATGATAAAATATGATGTGGAAGGGCGTGAAAGTTTTAATTGGAATGGATGAATTATACAGGGAGACTCTATTAACCCCTATTCTTCGCATTAGTGATGAATGGAATTAAAACAAGCAGCATAGATATTGCTCTGAATGGAAAACTGGGAAACTGGAATGTGGGAGCGGTAAACATACAAAACCTGGTATTTGCGGACGATATTGTACTCATAGCAGATAACAAAAGAAATCTACAACAAGCAGTGTCCGATACTGGAGCAATGCAATTATAAGAGCAGGAATGAGGGCAAGTATCAAAAAAGGCAAAGTAATGAAAATAAGTAAAACTATAGAAAAATTAAGAACATAGACTGCGAGGGAATGTAGTTAGAAAAAAAGCGAAAGCTACGAGTATCTGGTCATAAATCAATATAAAGCAATAAAAGCAGAAATGAGGAACCGCGTAGTCAAGGCATCTAGATTATACTGCCAGATTGATACAATACTATGTACTATCGATAACCTCATTTATTTTGAGGTGTAAAGGCTGATGCTTTATGCGCTTGCATCTGGCGGTACAATGCTCAACTTGTCCCGGATTAGGGATACAACGTTGGAGTGCTTTTTTATGCTTGCGCAACAACCATTGTGTGAGGTGTGTTGACCTTGTTACTCTATCTCTTAAGTCTGTGGTTCTGATTAAAGCACAGTTAATTTGGTGCCCAACTGTGAATGGTTCCACCTAGCCCGATTTCAATCACCAAGGCTGCGGAAAAATTCCGCCCCTCTCGGGATTCGAACCGAGGACTTGCTTAATGCAAGCCTAGCGCCTATCCAACTGCGCTACGCGGCTTCTCACTTTAATGTATTATGTTATTCAAATTATATTGTAAATTTTCTGCAGTTGAAACACACAGTCCATCTAGTATACCACGAACCTCAAAGCAGTAACTATTACAGAATCGCCACTAAAACTATGAATTTTATGAATAAATTATTTCATTTAACAAATCAAGTGTTGCTATAAAGTATTGTTTGCAACTATGATTACTTTATAACTGCATATGACAGTAGGCAGCTTTCCTGGTATTGGAAACGACTTAGTTACCTTTGGTACTACCTTAAAATTTTAGGAATATGAATATGAGTAACTATGGTAGTGGTGACTAATTCCCATTACTAAAAAACCTTCAAATAGTTTTGATGGTTGCCGCAACATTCTGAAGACCTTGACCATCCCTTTAAAGTCGCCCAACTTGTAAGTAATATTTGTTAGTGCTAGTATCGTTACACCTAACGGAACGTCATTGTGCACGATGCGTGTCGTTTCTTAAATTAGCCATTAAGTAAACTTTACCACCTAGTTCCCGATATGAATAAAACTTCAGACTGCACATGCGTGTGGATTGTGTGCTTATGCAAATAGGCACTGCGCAGTGTATTTTGTAAAATATGACGCCTGATAAAATCAAGATTGGTCACAAAACATAAACAATTTACTAACATTCTAGGATTGCTTATAGAAAATTAGAAAATAGATTTTCTTTTAAAAATATCACTTAAACATTCTGTATGACACCGGTTACCCAAAGGGAATGCGAGATTAAATACTAAATACCAGTTAAAGTTTTATGTGGCACGAAGTGGCAACGTGAATTTTGAACAAGTAGTTTGCGGTAGTCGCAACTCTGCTGAGAATTTAAAGAGACGCTAGAATTCCATTCGGTGCTTTATAGTAAATATAACTTTGAAGTTACATATCCTACTCCCGTCAAGTAGCAACTACTTACAAGTTATAGTTATTATCTAAAACTACATCAATGGTACCTTGTAGGAAATAGGTCATATTTATGGACACAACTTACGACATCCCTGTTAAAGAACATGCACCTTCACGTGACAACAGTTTAAGAAAGTTAATTTACCATTTCTGCACCGAATATAATAAATTGATACGTAAGAATTAGTGTAAAATGGCCAAAAACAATGAAAACAAGCTTTAAGCATATATGATCTCATTTTCTTCCATGATGTTAAATGTTTTAAATCCAGTATTTTAATTAGAAAATACTATTTTAAATAGCGCGTGGTCCGATATGGGAGTATCACAATTATGTTTGAAAGCCAACTTGTATTCGCTTTATCTTTGTCACTCAGACATGTTTTGCCCTCTCATGTTACTTTTATAATTTTCTATTTAGTTTCTCAGCTAGGGACGTGGACAGAGGATCATGAAAGAGTGGAACATAAGTGTGATAAAATTAGTTACAAGACAAAGCAATCAGCACCAGTCTAAAAGAGTAGTAAAGTTCCGTAAACGAAACGGTTACTAAGCTGCAACGTCACCGCCACCTAACCACAACGGTAGTGGAACGTAGCCATATAAGTTCCAGGAACGTCGCCTAAACGCTGCGGGCATCAAAAATGTTGCTCCATTTTGGTAGCGTGAACGTAAAAAAGCCGTTTCTATTACTTACTCTACGTGCCCGTGACTAGTGGTAAAACTTTTCTACAATAGTCACCGGTACATTCCAGCGACTAAACATGCTAGTTGGGATCTATTACCTTGATTGCAATCATGAAATACATGGTAAAATATTTGTGAGTAATTCATGCATATGTTTAAGCTTACAATTGCATTAGTATTAATGACTAAAGACTTTTAGTAATATTGAAACTAAACTGTCTAAGCCTTAACATTCTTAAATGAGGTTGCCGTTGTTTTTAAATAATTTCGCCGTTTAAAACTACGATATTATACATAACATTAGCATAACTTCCACAACTTGCACTAAAGTGCCTAATTTAAGGAAAGACTCCATAACGCGGTTCATTTTACTTGCAAGCAGCATACTTATTTTTACATCTTGCATAATGTAGCGAAGAAAACTTTTTATGAAATAAAGCCGAAACTGCAATCTGGAGACAATTTCTGGTAAACGCCGAGCAGAGTTAATGCAAATTTTAAACAACGTGACATCGGCCTGAAAACGGAATTTTCCCGGATCGTTTAATAGCGTTAATTATCATAATCAGTATTTCATAAATCGAGTTAAGACGTGCCCAAGATTAATAATGATTTAGCAGCCCATTCTTAAAGAATTCGTCTTGGGGTGCTAATGAATCAAAGCTGGTTTGCGCCTACAACTAAATTACTTTAGCAGAAGTACTTCGTCCGCATTAAGAATTAAATTTCATCAGCAGCCTAACGGTATGAAGCCACCAAACACTTCCAGCTAATAAATCGCAAAAAGTAATAATCGGAGACTCCATTTTAATTAACGAAAGTCCGCAAAAACGGCATTTAGCCAAACATCCCCCGTTGGAGTTGCTGATGAGTTCGGATTGTGGGCGGGCTGGGAATTTCATGCTGCGCTCATCAACCTGACTTTACATTATTGACTTTGTGATAGTATCAAAAATATAAACATCCTCTAGAACATCGTTTAATGAAAATAAATTATATGCCATGCGAACCGTTCAAATAAATTGCTGAGCATGTTAATGTAAAATTCCCGTTTATATATATATTTGGAAAAATATAGTGGAAAGCTGAAGAATCTTTATTGGGGTTCCAATCACCAAGGTTCGCCTTCACTTTTTGTGATGATATGGTCTATCGTCTATCCACCTATGTTTTCTGATATTTGTTTGCAGGATTGTCTTTCTGTTCGGTTTTCCTCACAGTTCTTCAATCGAAATGATCTGTGCCATCAAATTAGCAACATTCAACATTCGTGATGTTAAAGATATTTAGCACTCCCGGAAATACACTACCTAGGCATAACTTAAAGGCACTAAAGTGCCACTTTTAATCACCTAATAATTAAGAAAAAATTTATAATGTTACCTTAGATACCCATCTACAATGTTTGTAAAGATATTCATTTTGCATAAAACGAAATTGTATGGAAATGTTAAAACTTGCTTTTGAAATCTCTACCCCGGGACTGCTTTCGAAATAAAAAGCTGTAGCGGAAAGAGCACCACGTATAGCGTTTATAAAATACCCTGCGAGAAGCTTCAAAAATTAGCGCAGGCGTTCATAGAAGTGAAAACTTTAGAATCACACACTGTAAGTAAGTAAGTAAGCCACACTGTACGGTTTCCTCAGCCAGGAACTAATTTTAGCTGTTACTTTACACGCAGCTAAGTGACTGGTATCGTAAAC
This sequence comes from Agriotes lineatus, assembly GCA_940337035.1. NCBI lineage: Eukaryota > Metazoa > Arthropoda > Insecta > Coleoptera > Elateridae > Agriotes > Agriotes lineatus. The sequence continues at coordinate 71,563 of CALNHX010006431.1, read as the reverse complement.
TGAGTGATTGCTGTTTTGAGTGGATAATTATATTCGCAATGTCAGTGTAAAAGGTACGCAATGTAAAACTCGAATCACGGTAACATTACGCCATCTGCGAACTACATAGAATGCTGGATCAAAGAGCAGGTAGGTGCTCAACCCTTTTGGTCAACAGAATAGCGGCTGCGCAAGAATCGGCCGAGAAATAATGCCGAGAAGACATTGGCCTGGTTGCAGCAGAAGGGTAATAAACCGAACTCCAATGTCCTGGCTTATAAACGGGTCACAATGGTCAACTTGCACTTTTGAGTAAACAACCGGCATATCCAGCCAATGAAAAACCATGAATAACCCTCCACTTACGCATCTGAAGAATCTATGTAAGCGGACACGGAAGCGCCAGCATCTCATTGAAGCTTAGACTAATTAGTTTATCTCCTTCCGGACATTCGGTTGATAGCTTTCAGCATTATCTGTCTGCCGGCTGGTGTCAAAATCGCGTCACTTTTAACCCCTTCGTAATATCACCCTGATCTATGTAATCCCGAGTGTAATTATCCCCCCAACTTCATCTTGGAAGTAAACTTTACTCTGGGAATTAAATGGTGAAGCATTAATTAACGCACTGAGAGTTGGTGACAGTCTACCCCTGTTTAATGAACGACAGTATGAAATCCAGGTATTCTACTTTAACCATGTATTCTACTTTGATTAATATCAAAAGCATTTAAAACTAGGAATAACACGTTAATCTCAAAAAAGGTGAATCAATTTAATTGTATTATGCTCACCAAGGGAGAAAGCAGTATACTTGAACGTTACCTTGCAGCACACGGCTGATTATATAAACGAGCAGGCTCATTTGCTATACCGTATTATACAAATCTGTGTAATGTGGATCACGTTTAATAGAGCAAAGGCTTAAGAACCCTTAAAAATCAGTATAAAATTTTTTTTAAATTCCTTTTACAATAAAGTAAACCCTTGCGATTTTTCAGGCTTTTTCTATTTGTTCAAAAACGGCCCTAACGATTTTTTTTCAAACGTTACATTTTTATTACACTTGCATAATGTATCAATATGAGATAGGCAATTTTCCAGATGAATGCCTCTAAAAAAAGACTTATTTTTTTAAATTAACTCATATTTTATAGGGTATTATAGAGAACTAATAAAATTTAAAATATGAAACTTTGGCCATGGATTTTATGTAGATAAGAATAACTACAAGTACAATATATTGACTATAATATCACTTCGGGTTATACCAAAAGTAGCTATCAATTTTGTAATTTTAAATAGAACACTCGATATATTATTATATTTTTGAATTATGCTTAAAATTTTTAGGAACATTTCTTTTCAAGTATTTATTTTGTACGGTTTCTGTAGAATTTTTGGAAATTTTTGACAAATGCTTAAAAATTTAAAAACAAATGTTTGACTAGTTATAAGATAACTGTAAAAGGAAGTTGTGTGCGTGTATCACACCAGATTTTGTTATAGTAGATTAATTAATTGAAACAACCCGGGTGTTTAAAATGAGAACCGAAAGTTACTATAAACATTCAAAACCCTGATACTAAATGTGCGTTACAAAAAAAAAATAATTGTATTAAGCTAAGTATTCAAATATATCGTACTAAAGTGTAAGCTACGAGACGACGTAAATTAAATAGGGTCAATTATCAATTTGGATACTGCAGAAGGCAGTATCTTCATCACCATTAATTGTACGGGGGCAATTTAGCAGTATAGCACGTTGACGAAGATCACAGAACATAAATCGTTTCCATGTGGTACGTGGAGGATCGTCTCATATAAGCTACAGAATTCAGCGGCGGATTCTGGGGTCAAAACTTCAACCAGAACGGCTATCTAATCTTCAATACGGCCAGTGAAATCTCTTCTGAGCAAACTCGACCCACGTGGCGAAAGCGTTTCGGGCAGTACTGGTTCCATAATCAGCCAATACTTGGTGCAATAAACCAAATTAAGAGAGTACAGATCGAGAAATCTCTTGTCTCCGTAAATATTCGATTTGGGCAAAGGAATATTCAACGTGAGTGATACAGTAGAGATGGGCGTATGAGTTAGTATCACTCACGTCATGCAATTTGGGCAAAGGAATATTCAACGTGAGTGATACAGTAGAGATGGGCGTATGAGTTAGTATCACTCACGTCATGTGCGTTTCATGCTTGCTTTAAACACTCCCGCTCACGTTCACGGCGCGACCTTCCACTCACGACGTGACCCTCCACTCATGACGTGACCTGCAGGTTTTATTTCAAAATTCATATCAGAACTACACGCTCTAATATACAATATGTTTTGAACGTGAAATAATTTACGTGACATGTTGCATACAGAATAATAGACATAAAACTAAGTAGATGAGAATCGATAAATACTAATTTCTCGCAAAAACATGTCCTGCAACCGTCTTCAAAGACATTACAAAAATATGTTGCTAGGCAACACGAATTCATAGATTTAGAATTATTTTACGTTCTTGGAAGTAAAAGTAAGTTTTACGGTCGCAGACACGCGATTGACACAACACAACACAGGTGCGAAGCATTGTCGCTGCAGGCTACCACACAGACGTGCAATGAGCTCCCGCACTCCGGCGATCTTCCATATGGGTGGGCAACGAGGGAGCAGAGCAGCTTGCAGTCCTTTATTTATTACTAAATATTTAACGTGAAACATGAATCACGACTTGTAAATGTTCACTCACGTTTACGGCCTAATTTTCAAATATTATTCACCTTCACGACGGGACCTGCCGTGACCCAGACTGACCCGACTGTTTTCACGTCACGTGCCCAATCTACCACACAGGTTAATTTTCAATACGACCATGAAGCCTCTAAACAGGTCGAAACATCTATTAAAGTGACGCCTTAGAATTCAACCTAGAAAAGCTTTGTTTACATAACAAATAACCTGCTAAAATGATGTACGGTAGTACATTGGGACCGCAATCAATTAACAAACGAAGCACATTTTCAACGTTACACGAGGATATTTGAAGATTTCCAAAGCAACCGAATTGCGTTGAAGTTGACAGCAACCAAGATGGACGGTTACTTGAGTGTGGAAGCCTTCTACGGGTGTCAAAGTGAATGGATGAATGATGAAGGTTATGTATAAATTGCCGAATTAACAGGCGAAGAAGCTTCCGTATATTTAGAATTCTTTTACTTCTATCCAAATGAGTTCTCCTTTAACAGACTCAAACGCTCGTTCACGCTAAAGAAATACATATTCATCAATGCAGGAGCGTTAACGTTTTCTATACTATTTTGAAGAGATTTGGATTGTCTTTTACTAAGCATCTCTGAAGGTTACTTATACTCAACTTGACTTATCTATATATTTTGAAAGCTGATTGAGATAAACCCTTCAATATTTAGTCAAAGTATTATCAACTGATATTTAAAAATATAGAGGAGACATGAGGCAGCCTTGGCGTACTCAGTTTTTAATAGTGTCAAATGTCACTTAGTTTTAATAGACGACATTTTGTGTATTTCACTTTAACTGAGCGTATAGTTTTGTAAACAGTCATTTGTCTACTCCCACTTCTATCCAACTGAGTATCCTGTTGACAAAGTCCGAAGATCGCTAATAAATAAATAGGAGTTGCAAAACATGTTTAATATGAAATATATTGGATGGTGATTCTAATTAGTCTATTTACATGATCAATGCGGGAACGTTTTGCCATTAACTAACTTTTTTAATTCTTTCCTGAACCCTCTGCCAGCAATTCATCTATACAATTCAATACTTGACGAAAATCGTTCTTTAGTGTTGACACTTTTACAAGTCATTGGAAGATATTTTTACAATAATTTCTTCCCACCAGTCTATAAGAAAATGTTCTTCAATTTGTATCTTTTTGAGTAGTGTATATAATATTTCTACAGCACAAATCACCTATAGGTTTAAAATATCGGATATCAGTTGATCACTTGTCGAATGGCTATAATAAGTCCTTTTATGGTAGTGTCTGTGTTCTATGGTAAATTTGATGTGTTTTAACGTTATTTGCAGTTATAATAATAATTATTATTATGTTATATTGATATTATCTTGATCAATTGATATAATTACGTTAAGACTATATTTCCCAAGGAAATAAAGTATAAATGGAAATATATGGGTGACTTGCAGCATTAACACAACATGTAGTTTTATGCTAGAAATTTAAATAGATAGCCACATATGTCGCTAATAGGAAAAATAGATTTGCATTTGAAACTTTATCTTCTAATTTAAGTTCCGCACTTCTAGTTATTCTTTCCTATAATTACAACAGGATCTGATTATAGAATTCATGAGAGCTTTGAGGCCAAACCAATAACACGAAAATCGAGAAGCACACTTTAAAATCTTCAAAGAAGCTGCAATACAGGTTAGTTACAGCGCCAAACTAAAACACAAATGCTTTAATATTATGTAACTAAAATAAAGTGGATTATTACAGTTTCAATCTCTTTAATCTAACCTTTTTCTCCTACAGTTTAGAATGAAGGTTTCTACCAAGTTTCTAGCTAGTCCTAGAGAGGACTGGCTAGTTCATAATTGGTGAAAACATAAAACTGTTCGGCATCTTGAAAATGAGTTGGATGTTGTCGCATATATTTTTATTGTAGTGTAGTTGCTAAACTAACGTTTATAACTAGTGCCTAAAAGATTATTCTTCTATAATGTTGATGAGATTATAATTACCAGAAATGTTAGAAGTTCGTTGGGCAGATTGAAAGTATGACATAAACATGGTGCAAGTTCTCAGTTTTCCTCAAGGTAAATGTCTACATCCGCGTTTACCTGAAAATAAGTAAATTAGTTTAGTAGTTTGTTGGTATATGTTGCTTAAATTAACGATGATTTGTAAAGGAATACACACAGAACTATTTGTTGTTTACATAGCAAAGTTTAGCACACACATGTTTACACTGAAAGTAAATTGGTACACTATTTAGCTGAAAACAAAATAAATTACATAAGACATTTCGAATTTAATTTCAACTTTAAATAAAATTCGAAGTTGTTTAAAAGATTGTTACCAAAATATTTTTCTAGGAAACAATATGTAAATCAGGGAAGGGAAGGAATATGTCATTAAATAGTTATTTTGCAATGCAGATATAGATGTTTAGATATGTTTCTTTAAATTCGATAACGATTTAGCAAATATTGAAAACATTTTGTATATAGGATTCACACAATAGATTACGACTGCTTTTTCTAATACACGTAATTATTATATTTTCAGAACTGCGTTTCAAGATCAGTAATAATAAAAATGATCTTATTATACAGTATATTGCTACTATTAATATATATTTATTCATTAAGGGAGATATGAATATGTTTTTCCCTCAGATTGACACTATTACAGTCCAAGGGCATCCGGACCGAAGGTATAAAACATGAATATCTCCAGTGGCGGATATAATATTTTATTTACTAGCATATTAGAAAAAAATTGTACAAATTTTCAAAATATGTCATATTTAAAATAATAATTTCTAAGTAACAGCAAGGATTGCCTGAATGTATGATTGCAAAACTGTTCTTTGTAGTTGCATGGTTACAATGAGATTGAGGGAGGAATAATTTAAAAATGTCCTTGGAAGTTATGAATGGCTTTTTATATTTTGTATCTATGATGAAAAGCTACTCATAACTTCCAAGTGATTTATAAAATTATTTCTCCCTCAATCTCATGGTAACCATGCAATTACAAATAGCGTCTTAGCAACCATGCATTCAGCCAATCCCTGATGTTACTTACATATTCTTATTTTAATAGTTATTTACTATACAAGTGGGATAACAACATCATTAATATACGTGTGTGTAAGTTACAAACGAGTGCGTAGCACGAGTTATGTAAGCACACAAGTTTATTAATGATGCATTATCACACATGTATTGTACAAAATTTTATCTACGACTGTCTAAAATTGAGAAAAGTGCATTAAGAGAAATGTCAGATCTGTCATTTTCAAAAATATTTTAGTAGGCAAATGTCATTATGTCATTCATTTGACACTATTTCAGTTACGCAATGAAGTCATTACACAACTCAGTTGCGTAATGAAACCATTACATAACTGAGTGGTGTAATGAGCTTCATTACCTAACTGAAATAGTGTCAAATGAGTGACGTAATGCGTTACTTATCCCACTGGAGTGGATAGATGTATTTATGCAATTTTGAAATGTCATACCATTTTTACTAATTTGCTAGTAAATAAAGTATTGTATGCGCCACTGGAGATATTCATGTTTTTACCTTTGGTTGACTTATAGACCTCGGGCCAGAGGGTTTGGTATATAACCATAAACATTTCAACGTTAAGGAAAAACGTATTCATATTTTCCTTAATGCATATATATCTATTATAAGGCAATTACTAGATCGATTTTAGACTTATAAAGTAACACTAACTCACTAGTGAGTTAAAAACGAGGTCACTCACTACTTTATTGTTGGTACCACTGTCAAGCTATGTCATATTTGAGATTTGCATCAGTCTGTGTCAAATAACAAACATAATCTAACCTACTAACCTCGAATTTGACATAGACTGACAATACACATCAATACTGCCAAACGTATAACACGAATCACATGCGACTCTAATTATAAATGTATTTGATTTCTCGGTACTTTCTAATAACAGCTGTCAATGCAAAGTTTATGGTTTTTAGTTGTTGTATGACACGCGTGTGTTATTCCAAATAATTCACTCGAGTAAACGTTTCTCTCGTCGATTATTTGTAATATAACACACTTAGGGCCGGTTGCAGAAAGCAATGTTAAGTCTCGTGTTAGCTAACATCGCGTCAAAGTGAACAAAATCGCATCAAATTTTGTTTACTAATGTATTAGTTACCATAAAGATTTGAGATTTGATGCGATTTTGTTCACTTTGACGCGATGTTAGCTAACACGAGACTTAACATTGCTTTCTGCAACCGGCCCTTATACTATAAATAGCTACATTAATGAAATGCATTAAACTATTTTTCAAAATTAATTTCTTTGAAAAATATTATACAACCGAGTTTTTTAAATATGAAGTAACAACACATTTTTAATATTTTTTTATCTTATTAGCACCGCGTAAACACATAGAATATAAAATTGAGGTGGGAATGTTTAATTGTTAGTCTACTACAGTAGTTAGAATATCAGATTTTAAATTAAATCTAAACATGGATATTATTAACAGAACAATTTAAATCACTAGAAAGCCATTCGTCTTGTGCAGCACAAAGCTAGATTCGACGGATTTTTAAATTGGTTATTTTAGTTTTCCGTCTTTAAATCGAAAATTTATTTTTGTCATTGCAAAATAATAGTTGGATCCACATATCCACAACTAACATCTCACGCAACTAAGGAATCTAGGTATTAACTTTTCTTTCCGTATAATTATATAGAAGTCTCATACGATCTAGAAGAAAATGATTTGCTACAGAGAGTCATTAGAAAATCAGCAGTGGAACAAAGAATTCAGCAATTGTAGACAATTTAGTATGTCAGTGTGCAGAGATGATAAACTTGAATAAGTTATAGAATAGATTTAATTATATCATAAACTACGTATGAAAATACAGAAATATATAACGACAAGTACAAATATGTTTGAAAAACCCATCATAACAAATCTATTGCTGAAAGCAACAGTGCTAACTTATAGAAAGTTACATTGATAGAGAGCAAATAAAAAAGTACGGAAAAATGTGATCTTCCTGCACAGAAGAGAGAACTGTAGGAAAGGCAAGATCACTGACATATTAGTAAGTTTAGTTTAATAAAAATTACAAAGGCATGGAACAAAGCATAGTGCAGTATAGTAATAGAAGATAGCGTATAAGCTACACCCTGAGTATACTATTTACATTACAAGAGAAAACTAGTACTGCCATTTTCAACAAAATAGGCAAAGATCAGCGTGGTTTTACACCTGCGGTGAATTGGTCTATAACCAGTTTTCGGTACAAAATTTACTACAAACTAGGATTAGGACAGGTGAAGAAGCTCATCTAATAAAAAAAAAACATTGCGCAATCTCAATAATTCTCACACTTTAAGCAAACGTACCTACTCTCTTACCAAAAAAATTAAAGATTCAAATTTATTTTGCACTAAAGCCGACAAAGGTCAAACGCCTTGTCAATTTGGATAAGAGCGACTATGTCAACAAGGTTTGCGACTTCTTTGAATCTCCTAATTTTTAAAATTTAGCTTTTACCTAGTTTCACTGCAGCAGTTAGACAAACTGCTAGAGACCATGTAGAAAATACTAAATCCTTAAATATTAATCAGCTTTCCTTACTTATTATGAACCTCTGAATTCCTGAGTTATATACAATAACCAAATTGAAACTTTACTTGCTTGTTTAAATTTAGCTTTGTCTCATTTTTTTCTAAAATCTTATTCTTTTTGTTTGAAATTAAAATCAGATTTAACCATGGGATCTTAGTTATCACCTCTACTAGCAGAGATTTTTATGAACAACTTGGAAACTCCAGCTGTTATTAGAAATAAGGAAGTGTGAGAGCCTCTGTACTTGACGAGAGAGTATCTGCTGAATAGGTAGGATTTTAATATTTCGTAATAGTTTGGAGGTAGTGCTTTTTTGCTAAATAATATCTTTTGTCTTGAAAGTCCTTTAAAATTCTCTCTGTTATTCTATGAATTTCTTCAATTGTGGTATGGTGTCTGCGAAAACCAAACCAAAGTTTAACTTTATTGAATGTATTATCAATTAAGGAATACAGGACAGCTTTGGAGAGAATGTACTAAAGGTAAGTTCACTGATGCGGCCCGCTGGTTGAAATCGAGCACTGCAAAATACCTCTTAAGCCCCATTCATTTGCTTCCACTTTTGGAGTGAACGGGTGTACCAACAAAAGTGGTGGTGCTTCAATATTTAGCACTGTTATCTCTTTTACCGGATCGTAGCCCTAATCTAAGGAAGTAAAGAACCCGCCCTTCTTTCTACGCTGAGCGTTTTAAGCAGGAACCTTTTTTACAGCCCATCGTAACGGGGTTGGGGCAGCGAATCTGCATGATTACCCCGATTGTGTAGTTTTTATGAATTAACGAACTGACGGTTTTGTTTTAAAGAGTAATTGCCTTGTAACAAATTGTTCTGTGTCGTTTATACCGTTTTCGCCTTAATCAAACTGGCATGCCAACGTGGTGCCTGGTTTTCTGTCGTAAAGTCGATTTTCGGCTATAAAAAATATGTGTTTCCCCAAGCAAATTATAATTTCAGTTAACTGGTGCAACCCTCCTTGCTTAGAGAGGCATATGTAACCAAAGTAGTTTGGAATGTAAGCTTTCAGTGTTTTATTAGTATTAAGTAACAACATTGTTGTAAGCCTAAAGATGTTGGTTCGTATTTTTACCGCATGTTTAAATTTAATTATTACGCTTTTATGCTCAAAGAAAACAAGCATGTTATTTAAATTCTAACGTGCAGAATAATTACTTCAACATACCGTATCCATGGCAATTAACATAATCACAGCTTTAATAATAAGGTGAGATATTGATCCTTATCGAAGCTGACTTGTTTTGTATAATAAGATGATGTACCCTTGATAATAAGCGAGTTAAAGGGAGGTGATAAAGGAAAATATTTTAAATCTCAAATTTAATAATTCTATCAATGGGGCAACGAGACACAGTTAAATTTTTAACAAGAGAGTACTATGATTACTAGACTTATAACCTTTGAGGTATGTACATATACAAAAAATGGAAGGTTTGTGTAAAGATATATTTAGGATAGACCGAGATTAACTACCAAGGATAGCCAATAATTATTTTTGACACGAATTTAATGTTAATTCATAGTGCGAATTTTCAAATAATTTTCAATAGACTTTTTATTTTACCACCCATTTAAATGCAAATTCCTTGAATTAGCCCAATCACGAAATAACTAGCGCAATCATACCGCTCCTTCATAATAATATCGCAGGGTTTTATAACACCTGTTCTGCGCAAGTAGTGCTCAGTTGATTTGGTTGCTAAACAACAGATGTTTGCGCTCAGTCAGTTTACGTCTTAACGACCTTCTGCTGCTAGGCTGTCGCCGTTCAACTACAAGACTCAGCTTGTCTTGGGGCCTACGTGCCGGTTTAATCGTCCATCTTCTCGCGAATTGTTGTGCAATTTGCTGCAATTAATGTAGTGCGCTAGGGTAGAAAATAAATGGCGGGAGATAACGCGGGGCAGCCATTATTTTACCGAAATCCTGAGTCAGTTACAAAAGCATACTTAAATGGCTCAAAAGTATTGATGTGACGGCTCTCGGCAGCTTTTGAGTTGTCGAGGACCTGCTGATATTCTTGTGCCGGAGTCATAATGGCGATTTTTGTTGTAATTGCTTTTCAACGGTTACTCGAAGGATATCGAGGTAAACACTAGTTGCCGCTTGTTAGGCCAAGTGACCTTCTTTTTGGTATAAGGTTGGTAGCCTTGTAGGGGGTTAAGCGGGTATTGTGGTGGTGGGCCTTCTTGTTGGAAGTTGTCGTTTTTAAACGCTTTGTGTGGGTTACCATTCGAAGGCTCAATTTTGTCTAGCTTAAAGGGGACAGTGGCCAAGTTATTGCCATCTCTTATTTCTCATTTTTGGAGATCTGAAATGTTCAGGCTTTCAGAGGAATCACCACAACATAGTTGAAGCCATTTGTGGAAGTTTTATCGTTACACCGTTTTAATCAGCTCTCGACTCGTCTAGCAGTCCAACCAACTGAAGTTGTAAGTAGTCCCATAACCTAGTAACAGCGCCACCAGAATTCTAAAAGGCATTGTGAGGTAGTCTGCTAATTTTTGTGCTATAGTGTGCGGTGCTGCGAGTAAATATACAGCCACTGGCGCTATCCAAATTGACATAATACGATTACGTTAAAAATTAGTAGCTGGCATAGACAATAACGTTTCTATAAAGGGAGAGTGGCAGCTAATGACAATATTCAGAAAGAAAATTTTACAAAATAGTGATATATTCCGACATCCTATGTGTTTTCTTCAGTCAGGTACACATGTTACACAGTTAAAAATACACTTTAAAATCTTGTAAAAAGGAGTTCCAACAAAAAACACCTTCCATCATCCAGTCCAATGAGATAAATTAGTAGTAAAACTTTTAGTACTTTCTCAATAACGTAAATTTATAAGTAATACCTGGTATTTAGTAAATTTTTTTTAAGAATAAATATGATGAAGTTTTATTGAGTAGCAAAAAGTGGAAAAATATATTTCATTGTTAAACTGGAACTTGGACATAATTTGGTTATTCAGTACCTATTCTTAAATACAAAATTAGGATGAGAATTTAAAATTGTAAAATCCGTAAATATACTAATCAAAGCAATTTTAAATTCCCATTCTAATTCTGTATTTAAGAATACTGAATAACCAAATTATGTCCAAGTTCCAGTTAAACAATGAAATATATTTTTTCCACTTTTTGCTACTCAGAAAGCTTCATCATGTTTATTCTTAAAAGATTTTTACTAAGTCCTGTCCTGTAATTTTTATGGCATGACGGCTGTTGAGAAGATAATTATCGGAACTATTCTGAGGTCTGATGGTATATTTGTATAATTTCTTCTTTTAAAGGTTATTATTTTCGTATTTGCTCGTTGTGTTTGTTTTTCAGATTGTTTGGTTTAAGTATAGGGACATCCATAAGGTATGCTCTTTTGTCTTACCTGAGTGTAAGAATGATGTTCGGCCAGTAGGATTACATGTGTGCAACAATTTCTGGTTTTTATAATCCTATTCCGAATAGCAAAATCCTTCTGTTGCGGCACATACGTTTCAAGTTTCGAGCCATTTTTTAATGTTATTTTATCGATATGAGGATGTGAGAGGAGAGTCATGCGTGCACCGTGTAGTGGTTTAGCAGTACAGAAAAAGTATCAGTAGGAAGAAATGCGGAAGTCAGACTTGAAAGGAAATGCAAATAAATAGAAAAAGAAAGCGGTTTTCGAAACAGGTCATGAAGAAGAGCCTGCTACGGATGAGAGAACTTCATATGACATTGATTGATCTACGAGTATGAAAGGCTTACCACTCAGTACATCTGCAAAAATTGTGGGTTGCTATGGAAGAAGAATGGATTAGCAAAATGTACACGAACTATACAAAAACTTTATACAAGGAAAACTACGTTACTTCTAAATATGGCAATTTAATATTCCACTCTTCTCATCAATAAAATGATTAAAACAACGATACTGCTTTTCTCCAACTGTAGTCAAAATCGATCTGTACCTTACTGTGGAGTAGTGGTGAAGCAAATGTAGTCCGAAGGTAGTTTGTTTGGAAAACAATAATTCAGTTTGCGGCGGATTAGATAATTCTTGTCGAAGGCAATCAGGACATCATATGTTAAAAAACTAATAAAATAATATGATAGTATGTGGGAATTATGGGCTAACACAGACAAACTGCAATACACATTGAAACAGAAAACTGATAAAAGTATCTTAATAAAAATGTTGAAAGTGAGAAAGAAGCTGTGTAGATTAGTCAACACTACTGACTTTTTAAGTTTTTAAAAATTTTTATGTTTTTAAAACCAGAAAAAATATTTATTTGCATACGTTCGAGAACGGAAATTAAGGTCACTAAATCACGTTAGCGCGTAGCTAACGTGATTTAGTGACCTTAACGGCAATCCATTTGCAGAATTCACCGCATGTCAATTTTTTTAACTATTTACGCGGGGCCTGACAGCTGCTGTCGTTAGTCATTTAGTGTTTGACGTTAGAAGTGTGTGGATATGCAGACTAATTGTACAAATAGTACATTATGGCAATTGCTTATTCAAAGAGAATTTTTGTTTGTACAAAATAAAAACTTCACTATAATATATCTAATATATAATATACTAATCATACCGTTTTTCCATTAACGCTCCGTTATATTAAAAATACCTTGTGTCCCTCTACAGTGAATCCGACAGTCATATTGATATTTATTTATAGATCAATAGTACTAGTTATAAGTTTAAAGTATAGAGAAGATACTGATAATATTAATGATTATGGGACTGGAAATATTGTTTCCTACTTTTTTCTGGATGCTCGACATTACAGTGTTATAGAATTTGATGACAATTTAAATCATGATATGTACTGATATTTCTATAAAATGAAAATATAAAAAGCGAACATTAACCAGTCGCAGACAATCTGTAACTAAACGCGAAAAAGGATCAATGGAATGAAAGAAAGTTATAAAATCCTAACTGATACACTGATAGGTAATCAGAAAATCTGATTAGAATCTGCAGACCTCAACCATTAAGACATGGTTTTTCGATGATCCAACCTCGAGGCATATAAAAGAGGTAAAATGGCTTTGATTGACTGCAGTTTTATCCGCTTGACCGGCAACGTAGGAAGTTGAAATCCAACACGTCAGATTCTCTTACAAATAGGACCAAATAATTTCCAAGATTTTTAAAATATAGAAGTGATATGAGTTAGAAGTATTTTTTTAAAGATTGCCATTACGCCCCCCCCCCCCCCTAAAGTAGTTAATGGAGTGGATATAATCAACCCTTAAATATGTGAATGTGGAATCGAAGCGTATTATAAAACCCGTCGAATCTCCTGCAGTTGTTAGATTTTTTAACATGATCTTGTGTTTTTAAAATATTTAGGATTTAAAAGGTTTTTTTAAATGTTAAGCTTGGGAGAGTCGAAAATGGGTGAAAATAACTATATTCTGCGGTTTTACCCGCTTGAAAGGCCATCTAGGAAGCTGAAATTCGACCAATGAGTTTCTTTTACCAATGAGGTTAGGCCATCTTAAGGATTTTACAGAATTAATTTTCCAAGGAGTATAAATCGAGTCGATGTGTTATTTTACAAGCCACCAGAAAGAGGAAACTTTTGGAACTCAAGTTAAAATTGGGAAAATTTTTTCCGTCTACAGATCGGGTCAGACAATTTTCAGGGGTTTTCGGTATTTACCCCCCTCAAAGATGTTAAGTGAGGTAGATCTGCTTTCGTAAAGATCTCTATTGCGTGGTAACTACTGCAGGTACTTATATGATGGTCCGACTTCCTACCACGTACTGCAAGAAAGAGGCAGATATTTTGAACGCTATTAAAAACTGTGCAAAGCGCGGATACCTCTGCTAGTATATACTAAAATATAACCGTTATTATTATGGTTTTCGTTCTGTGTACCTTTTGGGTTCTTAAACGATCACACTATTGCAGTCTAACTACCTTAAGTGGCTCTATCGAGAGATACTAAGTGGCGTTGCAGAACCTGGTGCCCATTAATTGATATTGTAGTTATAACGATTCGTCCTTTACTTTGTATTTAAACTATAGGCACTCCATCGTTCTATATTAATCAGCTAAAGAGTATTTTAGCAGGTGCATTAGGTAAAATTTTTGTATACATATAATGAATTTGCTACAGCTGTTGGTTACTACACGTAACATATCTTACGAAATATATAACGGTGTATGAATTATTGTGGTTGGATTGATGTAGAACGTTACCTTATATATGTTCTTATACCGATATTGCGTAATTCTTATGATTGAATAGCAACCAATCGGAATTTACTTATTAATTTTGATTAAAGATGTTCTTTTAGTATTCATATATTAAAATTGAAAGAAGCCGCGTAGCGCAGTTGAGTAGGCGCTAAGCTTGCATTAAGCAAGTCCTCGGTTCGAATCCCGCTGGGGCCGGAATTTTTCCGTGGCCTTGGCGATTGGAATCGGGCTCAGTGAGACCATTCACAGTTTGGCACCAAATTAACTGTGCTCTACTCGCTCGGAACGACAGACCTAAGAGATAAAGTAACAAGTTTAACACATCACCATGGCACACAATGGTTGCTGCGTAAGCACAAGAGGCGCGCTACAACTTTGTATCCCGAATCCGGAACCAGTAGAGCATTGTACCGCCAGATACAAGAGCATAAAGCAACAGCCTCTACACCGCAAGGTAAAATGAGATCATCGATAATACATACATACATACAGGGTGTCTCAGAAAAAAATCACTTTTAAAAACGCAATAACTTCTTTATTTTTAACTTATTTACATAGATAATTATAACAATTGAAACAAGAAACTTTGCAAATTAAATACGAAAAATTGCATCGGTTAGATGTTGCCCCTGACGGCGTATGTACTCTTCCAAATGTACCCCTGCGTTTTCCATTAGTTTCTTGCTCCTCAACTTCATGGACGCTTAAGGTTCCATGATGAAGCGTGGTTCCAGCAGGATGGAGCCACTAGTCATACGGTACCTATTACTTTAGAAACCGTAAGAGAGCTTTTTACAGAAAGATTAATTTCTCAAAGAAGAAACATTAGCTATCCCCCAAGAAGTCCTGACTTGACTCTGCTGGATTTCTTTTATGGGGTTATCTTAAGAGCAGGGTGTATAAAAAAAGTTTGTGCACTTCATGCCACGGAAAAACACGGCCTGAGAGCTGGGTGTCTATTGTATAATAATCCACATGGAAATTTACATCTTAAAGACCATATTCGGGAAGAAATCAATGCCTGTGGAAATTTGTCAACGCATAATGGCAAACGAAAGGGTGCGTTTGGAAGAGTGCATACACCATCAGGGGCAACATCTAACCGATGTAATTTTTCATACTAAATTTGCAAAGATTATTTTTTCAATTGTTATAATTATCTATGTAAATAAGTTAATAATAACGAAGTTATGGCGTTTTTAAAAGTGAATTTCTTCCTGAGATACCCTGTATTAAAATAAAAAATAAGACTGATGTAGTTTTACGTTCTTTAGAAGAATTATTCAGCTAAAATGGTGTGTTTAATGTACGTTATTAAAAATTATGTTTAATTAGTTGTTTGAAATTTATATTTTGAAAAGAAAACTAATATGTTAACGTTACGTTTCGCTAAATATATTTTGCTTCTTCAGACAAAATTAAAAACAGAATTTTAGAATCAATTAAAATACATTAGACATCTAATAAAAGAACATTTAGTTATTAAACAAGTTAAAAAATAACTCCATATATTTGTTATCTATTCAGTTCCTTGAAATATAGAATATCATCGGATAAAATGAATATAAAAGATCTTCTCGACTGTATCCTGTAAAAAAATTATTTAATTAAAAGTCACAATAAAAAGTATGTTTACTTACTTTTAAAATTTCAGTACTATTGTTCTTTTTTAGTTTTTTATTGATTTTATTCATTCAATAATTTAACCAATTTTAGCTTCTGATTTCAATTAGTATAATTGTGTAAATCAATAAATTGTTAAAAATTGGTATTATTTTATTTAGTATTAGATACCTGTAAGGGTTTTTAGGATAATTAAATTATTGTGGTTACCAACTAAAGTATTGTTTACCTCTTTGATTATTTAAAACTGGGTTTATTCGTTGTTTGTCGCTCATGTTCTTTAAGAATTTGGGTTTTATATTTTTATTTCATTTTGGTTGAGCTGAGGTTAAAGTGTATGATCAAGTTGACGTTCTTTGAAAATGTTTTCTCCCCTTTTTTCTCCTTATTTGTTTTGAACAGTAGGTACAGGCAATTATTATTTGATTTATTGTTGAATAGTAATTTACTGACCTTCATTTTATTATTAAAACGTGACTTTGTACGGCTAATTTTGATTTAAGTTCAGGTGTTCGTTGTTTTTTTAATTTTAAGCCTTCTTGGTTTCCTTCAAATATCCAAACTTTTTGTTTCTGTGATAGTAGAAAGAGGCTAGTTATCCCCCACTCCTTTTAATTCGATTAAGCCACGCCCCTTTAATTCGCGGATTCGCGGTTTAATTCGCGGATTTATTCGCGGATTTCGCGGTTTTATTCGCGGATTGACCTAATTAATTTCGCGGTTTGATCTAATTAATTTCGCGGTTTGATCTAATTAATCACATATGAAGTTTGATATGTAATTTACATATGTGCTACTGATTAAATTACGCATTAGATTTTTTAATTTGCTTCTGGAATTACACGGCGGCCATCTTGGATTTCTGGCGGGAATATTTGAAATTTGAATTTTTACCGATTTTTTCTAAGTTTAATTTTTTGAATTTGAATTTCCCGGGGGTGTCGGCCATCTTGGTGCGCGCGCACTTCTCACGGCGGTTGTTTTTAATTTTGAATTTTTGCGGAAATATTTGAATTTCAAACTGGTAGATCTATTTCGCTCTTCGAAGCTGCTGTCTCTCTCTTGCATTCACTCGTGGAAATATTTAAATTTAAAAAATCTATTTGCGGCGGACCCGAGTGGGAATCGAACCCTAGTTTTCTGGTTAACAGTCTTAGCACCTTACCGTTGTGCTATCGAGGCGACTTGGAAATATAGGATTTGAACAAGACGTCATTTCGCAGCTGTGCCGTCACACCGTTCGAGTTGAAACAAATTATTTTTTCGAATATATAAAATATAAGAACGGAATTGTGCCGTCTAGGGCCTTAGAAACTTGTTAATAATTTTAAAAAATTGACTTTGTAACTAGTTTTGCTGTAATTAATTTAATATGAGTGACGCTATCTCACTCAGTCCCATTGATTTTCTACAGCTTTCTCTTTTCCATCCCGTTTGCTACCTATGCGTAATTACAAAAGACGTTATCGCTCCAGGCAGACTTTCTATTTAGCCGGCGATTGTGTAGGGCTTTTAACCGTTGCATAGAATTCCAAAGTTTTATATAACGTGCCTAAACAGGATTGTTTAGAAGACTGTAATTATAATTAGCATCGTAATGGAATGCACCAAGATTTAAATCAGCATGCATTGTTCGTCTGGATCGAGCAGTACGTACTCCAACGGTTTCTAGTCTTGCTTGGTTGACAGACGACAGAATGCACGGTTACCGGTCAGCGCAGCCAACGGCTTGGCGCTAAAATCCCTGTGACACAAAATCTAGTGGGATAAGCTTGCCTGGTTAATAAACCACTCTAGTTCGTATGATTTTTGTCGCTTTTAAAAATAAATAGACATTATTTTTTTCGTGCTTGAGTTTTATAATTACGCTGAGCCCTTTGTGGCTTGATTACGTCATGCCGAAGCCTGCTAGTTTAAAAATTAAATGGGGGATAAGAGGTAAAGCCAGATCGTAAATATAAAAACGAGTTACAAATTTGATTTTAATATATTCCTGAAATACTAAGTATGAAAAAGTCTTGGTTTTAAAGGTTTGAACATTGTACCACTTAGCTGTTCTAACATTATACTTCCATATACATATTATAAATAAATTTTAAATGTTATTTTCGACTGAGTTTTAGCTTCTTATAAATTACAACAGTGCCCTCGCCCATATAAAATAAGACATACGCATTAAATAAATGTTTTTATTGTATAAGAATGGTTGTCCCCCATAATTTTGAATAAAAATCACACAATTTCGTTGAAAAATGTTCTGTTTCACTTACAATTTTACAAAACTGACATCACGTTACTTGAAATTATACAAAAAACGACATTTTTAGCCAATAAGCGATAAAAAATACGACATCCCACATCATTTCACTTAAAAATTATCACGTTTCGTCTTACAAAACGCTTTATAATAAAGAAAATGATGTAAAAACAGTTGTAAGAGTTATTTCTAAGCATAATTTTGCAAATGTTGTACACTTTTTCTCTAACTTGTGGCAGTTTTAGCAAGATTTGAATAAAAAACAGCCATTTCTGCAGCAATTTTAGTAAGATCTGAATAAAAACATGCAATTTCCAAAGCATTTCGTTTAAAATGTTAGAAAATCGACATCATCTCCCATGAAAATTTATAAAAATCGGCATCTTGTCACATTAAATTCTGTAAAAACGACAAAAACAATATTTTTTTCACAACTTTCATTGAAAAATAGTAAAATTTTACGAAAATACGTCTGTGCTGGCGACAAATGAAAATAAATTTGAATAGAAACACGCAAAAATTACGAAAAGACGTATGTGTTGACCCCCCAAAGTAACAAAAATTTGAATACGGAACCCTATTTTATAAGTAAACGTCTGAAATTGTGTCATTATATCGATAAAAACTGCATTTTAGTTTAAAAAATTCCAATATAAATGCAAACGGAGGAAAATAAAAACGCAATTAACCACAAAGTAACATAATTTTGAATAAAAAAACACAATTTCGTTGGAAAAATGTTCTGTTTCACTTAAAATTTTACAAAAACTGACATCATGTCACTTGAAATTATACAAAAAACGACATTTTTATCCAATAAGCGATAAAAAAATACGCCGTCTCACATAAATTTTAGAAAATCGACAGCATCTCCCATGAAAATTTATAAAAATCGGCATCTTGTCACATTAAATTCTGTAATAACGACAAAAACAATATTTTTTTTACAACTTTCATTAAAAAATAGTAAAATTTTACGAAAATACGTCTGTGCTGGCGGCAAATGAAAATAAATTTGAATAGAAACACGCAAAAATTACGAAAAGACGTATGTGTGGACCCCCCAAAGTAACAAAAATTTGAATAAAATCACACAATCATACAGCATCTCACATAAATTTTCGCAAATATCGACATCATGTCACATAAATTATACAAAAACTGTCATCACGTCACTTGAAATTATACAAAAAACGATATTTTATTCAACACACGATGAAAATTGAACAAAAATCACGCAATTACAAGCCATCTCACATAAATTTTCACAAAAATCGACATCATGTTACATAAACTATGCATAATTTTGCAAATGTTTTACACTTTTTATAAAATGCATCGCTCAAAATTAAAAGAAATAGCAATTTCGTTGAAAAAATCTACTACCACAATCATTTCGATAAACAAAATTCAAAAAAACTTATACTTTTGACGGAAATATATGTATGTTGACCACAAATTAACATAATTTTTAAATAAAAACGCGCAATTCGTTGAAAAAAATATTCTGACACCACCAAAACACGCAATTTCATTGAAAAATATATATATGTTGTCCACAAATTAACATAAAGTTGAATAAAAACACGTAATTTTGTTGAAAAAATTTTCTGGCCCCTTCATTTCACTTAAAATTTTACAAAACTGCCATCATAACACTTGAAATTATACAAAATATATGTATGTTGATCACAAATTAACATAAACCTGAATAAAACACACAATTTCGTTGAAAAATTTGCAAATGTTTTACACTTTTTTATAAAATGTATCGCACAAAATTAAAAGAAATCACAATTTTCTAAATTATATCACGCTATTATGAAATCGTAGATTGATTTTTTGAAATTTTACACTTTGTAACTGTAAAATAACTACAAATACTAATATTTTAGCTTTAGACTTTGTAATTATTGCAGATTCGAGAAAAAAACAAAGCAGAGTGGAAATAAAAAACATAAACACTTTGTAATAAACAAATATATTGTTCTTATTTCTTATAATACTTAATAATATAAATATAAATGTACAGCAGAATGTCTTATTTCTAAAAATTCGCTAGCAATTTACAAAACTGTAGTTTGAGGTGCACGACATTTCAAATTAAAAAGACTGCAAGTAATAAAATCAGAAATTCATTGTGTAATTTTAAAGTTTAAGATGCACCCAATCTAGAATTCCCTTCGTTTTTGGTGTTGATGACATCTGCCTTAGAGGCATTTTTCTAACGACCCTTTTTTGGATGCGTTTCCTTATCGGCGTTCTTCTGACTGAACCTTTTTGATGTGGACTTGGATGAGTAGATGGTGTTTTTAATTTATATTCTAAATCGGACTCGCAGTTATCAGTTTCCATTTCGGTTTTTCCTGTAGTATCAGTCGGGGTTGGCTTCTTTTGCTGTTTAGGTTTAGCTAGCAGCACATTAGCAACGTTAAGGTCTTTGATGTACTCAGCAAACTGTAGGCGTCCGGGTGGATTAATAGTTTTTCGAGGCCGCAGAGTGTCATGAATTAAATCGACTATGTTAGACGCCGGTAAAATTTCACCCTTTATAGTAACGGTGCCCTTGTGATCCCAGCTCACATCGCTTGAGGTACTCAAAATGCGTAGGAAAACTTCAGCTTTTTTCTTAAAAGTTTTGGGAAGTGTAGATAAAATAACGGCATTTGATAGGCTGTCACTGGTTGTTTCAATAGGTATTTTGATTGGCTGCCGCGCCTGGTTTGTGAAATGAAGGAATCGTTGTAAAACCTGATTGTACTGGATCCATTTATCGTGATCAGTTAATTTGGACTTTAAAACTTTTTGCATTTCGTCATCAAGCTGTGATAATATATTTTTCTCTGCATCATTGCCAGCCTTAAGACGTTGGACAAATTCCGGCGATACAATCAACATCTTCCGCTCTTTGTCCATTTTAGTCGAAAAGGAGCTCAGTCGTTTGTTCTAGTAGAGCCGTCGTGAATAAACTAGCTTAAAACCAAGACTTTCATAATAAATATATAAAAAAAATATGACAGGTACGGGAATCGAACCCGTATTCTCTCTCGAGATCAGAACTTGAATCTGACGCCTTAACCATTCGGCCAACCTGCCTCCCTATATAAACGAGCACTCTCTGCATAATTAAGAAAACATATAGTTTAAAAAGCCTTCTGCATACAATTTCAAACAATATTTCATATAAATTAAGCCATGTACAAATTTCTAAATCGGTTTTGATATATATTTTATCGAAAGATTGGACCCTCAGCTACCGTTTTATTACTATTTGTCGTGATGCGTCATCGATGAATTTTACAAGAGCCAGCTTGTCTGCGATGTGACGTAGGTAATGTATCCACCCCCTTTTTATTTTAAAATTCTATAAAAACAGAGGCCCGACTGATGCCGCACTAACACGTTTTAAACCATTGTACTCTGTTACCTGATGCGGCAGCAGTTTGGACCTCTGATTTTATAGAATTTTAAAATAAAAAGGTATGGAGACATTACCTACGTCACATCGCAGACAGGCTGGCTCTTGTAAAATTCATCGATGACGCATCACGGCAAATAGTAATAAAACGGTAGCTGAGGGTCCAATCTTTCGATAAAATATATATCAAAAACCTGATTAAGAAATTTGTACATGGCTTAATTTATATGAAATATTGTTTGAAATTGCATGCAGAAGGCTATTTAAACTATATATTTTCTTAATTATGCAGAGAGTGCTCGTTTATATAGGGAGGCAGGTTGGCCGAATGGTTAAGGCGTCAGATTCAAGTTCTGATCTCGAGAGAGAATACGGGTTCGATTCCCGTACCTGTCATATTTTTTTTATATATTTATTATGAAAGTCTTGGTTTTAAGCTAGTTTATTCACGACGGCTCTACTAGAACAAACGACTGAGCTCCTTTTCGACTAAAATGGACAAAGAGCGGAAGATGTTGATTGTATCGCCGGAATTTGTCCAACGTCTTAAGGCTGGCAATGATGCAGAGAAAAATATATTATCACAGCTTGATGACGAAATGCAAAAAGTTTTAAAGTCCAAATTAACTGATCACGATAAATGGATCCAGTACAATCAGGTTTTACAACGATTCCTTCATTTCACAAACCAGGCGCGGCAGCCAATCAAAATACCTATTGAAACAACCAGTGACAGCCTATCAAATGCCGTTATTTTATCTACACTTCCCAAAACTTTTAAGAAAAAAGCTGAAGTTTTCCTACGCATTTTGAGTACCTCAAGCGATGTGAGCTGGGATCACAAGGGCACCGTTACTATAAAGGGTGAAATTTTACCGGCGTCTAACATAGTCGATTTAATTCATGACACTCTGCGGCCTCGAAAAACTATTAATCCACCCGGACGCCTACAGTTTGCTGAGTACATCAAAGACCTTAACGTTGCTAATGTGCTGCTAGCTAAACCTAAACAGCAAAAGAAGCCAACCCCGACTGATACTACAGGAAAAACCGAAATGGAAACTGATAACTGCGAGTCCGATTTAGAATATAAATTAAAAACACCATCTACTCATCCAAGTCCACATCAAAAAGGTTCAGTCAGAAGAACGCCGATAAGGAAACGCATCCAAAAAAGGGTCGTTAGAAAAATGCCTCTAAGGCAGATGTCATCAACACCAAAAACGAAGGGAATTCTAGATTGGGTGCATCTTAAACTTTAAAATTACACAATGAATTTCTGATTTTATTACTTGCAGTCTTTTTAATTTGAAATGTCGTGCACCTCAAACTACAGTTTTGTAAATTGCTAGCGAATTTTTAGAAATAAGACATTCTGCTGTACATTTATATTTATATTATTAAGTATTATAAGAAATAAGAACAATATATTTGTTTATTACAAAGTGTTTATGTTTTTTATTTCCACTCTGCTTTGTTTTTTTCTCGAATCTGCAATAATTACAAAGTCTAAAGCTAAAATATTAGTATTTGTAGTTATTTTACAGTTACAAAGTGTAAAATTTCAAAAAATCAATCTACGATTTCATAATAGCGTGATATAATTTAGAAAATTGTGATTTCTTTTAATTTTGTGCGATACATTTTATAAAAAAGTGTAAAACATTTGCAAATTTTTCAACGAAATTGTGTGTTTTATTCAGGTTTATGTTAATTTGTGATCAACATACATATATTTTGTATAATTTCAAGTGTTATGATGGCAGTTTTGTAAAATTTTAAGTGAAATGAAGGGGCCAGAAAATTTTTTCAACAAAATTACGTGTTTTTATTCAACTTTATGTTAATTTGTGGACAACATATATATATTTTTCAATGAAATTGCGTGTTTTGGTGGTGTCAGAATATTTTTTTCAACGAATTGCGCGTTTTTATTTAAAAATTATGTTAATTTGTGGTCAACATACATATATTTCCGTCAAAAGTATAAGTTTTTTTGAATTTTGTTTATCGAAATGATTGTGGTAGTAGATTTTTTCAACGAAATTGCTATTTCTTTTAATTTTGAGCGATGCATTTTATAAAAAGTGTAAAACATTTGCAAAATTATGCATAGTTTATGTAACATGATGTCGATTTTTGTGAAAATTTATGTGAGATGGCTTGTAATTGCGTGATTTTTGTTCAATTTTCATCGTGTGTTGAATAAAATATCGTTTTTTGTATAATTTCAAGTGACGTGATGACAGTTTTTGTATAATTTATGTGACATGATGTCGATATTTGCGAAAATTTATGTGAGATGCTGTATGATTGTGTGATTTTATTCAAATTTTTGTTACTTTGGGGGGTCCACACATACGTCTTTTCGTAATTTTTGCGTGTTTCTATTCAAATTTATTTTCATTTGCCGCCAGCACAGACGTATTTTCGTAAAATTTTACTATTTTTCAATGAAAGTTGTAAAAAAAATATTGTTTTTGTCGTTTTTACAGAATTTAATGTGACAAGATGCCGATTTTTATAAATTTTCATGGGAGATGCTGTCGATTTTCTAAAATTTATGTGAGACGGCGTATTTTTTTATCGCTTATTGGATAAAAATGTCGTTTTTTGTATAATTTCAAGTGACATGATGTCAGTTTTTGTAAAATTTTAAGTGAAACAGAACATTTTTCCAACGAAATTGTGTTTTTTTATTCAAAATTATGTTACTTTGTGGTTAATTGCGTTTTTATTTTCCTCCGTTTGCATTTATATTGGAATTTTTTAAACTAAAATGCAGTTTTTATCGATATAATGACACAATTTCAGACGTTTACTTATAAAATAGGGTTCCGTATTCAAATTTTTGTTACTTTGGGGGGTCAACACATACGTCTTTTCGTAATTTTTGCGTGTTTCTATTCAAATTTATTTTCATTTGTCGCCAGCACAGACGTATTTTCGTAAAATTTTACTATTTTTCAATGAAAGTTGTGAAAAAAATATTGTTTTTGTCGTTTTTACAGAATTTAATGTGACAAGATGCCGATTTTTATAAATTTTCATGGGAGATGATGTCGATTTTCTAACATTTTAAACGAAATGCTTTGGAAATTGCATGTTTTTATTCAGATCTTACTAAAATTGCTGCAGAAATGGCTGTTTTTTATTCAAATCTTGCTAAAACTGCCACAAGTTAGAGAAAAAGTGTACAACATTTGCAAAATTATGCTTAGAAATAACTCTTACAACTGTTTTTACATCATTTTCTTTATTATAAAGCGTTTTGTAAGACGAAACGTGATAATTTTTAAGTGAAATGATGTGGGATGTCGTATTTTTTATCGCTTATTGGCTAAAAATGTCGTTTTTTGTATAATTTCAAGTGACGTGATGTCAGTTTTGTAAAATTGTAAGTGAAACAGAACATTTTTCAACGAAATTGTGTGATTTTTATTCAAAATTATGGGGGACAACCATTCTTATACAATAAAAACATTTATTTAATGCGTATGTCTTATTTTATATGGGCGAGGGCACTGTTGTAATTTATAAGAAGCTAAAACTCAGTCGAAAATAACATTTAAAATTTATTTATAATATGTATATGGAAGTATAATGTTAGAACAGCTAAGTGGTACAATGTTCAAACCTTTAAAACCAAGACTTTTTCATACTTAGTATTTCAGGAATATATTAAAATCAAATTTGTAACTCGTTTTTATATTTACGATCTGGCTTTACCTCTTATCCCCCATTTAATTTTTAAACTAGCAGGCTTCGGCATGACGTAATCAAGCCACAAAGGGCTCAGCGTAATTATAAAACTCAAGCACGAAAAAAATAATGTCTATTTATTTTTAAAAGCGACAAAAATCATACGAACTAGAGTGGTTTATTAACCAGGCAAGCTTATCCCACTAGATTTTGTGTCACAGGGATTTTAGCGCCAAGCCGTTGGCTGCGCTGACCGGTAACCGTGCATTCTGTCGTCTGTCAACCAAGCAAGACTAGAAACCGTTGGAGTACGTACTGCTCGATCCAGACGAACAATGCATGCTGATTTAAATCTTGGTGCATTCCATTACGATGCTAATTATAATTACAGTCTTCTAAACAATCCTGTTTAGGCACGTTAAATAAAACTTTGGAATTCTATGCAACGGTTAGAAGCCCTACACAATCGCCGGCTAAATAGAAAGTCTGCCTGGAGCGATAACGTCTTTTGTAATTACGCATAGGTAGCAAACGGGATGGAAAAGAGAAAGCTGTAGAAAATCAATGGGACTGAGTGAGATAGCGTCACTCATATTAAATTAATTACAGCAAAACTAGTTACAAAGTCAATTTTTTAAAATTATTAACAAGTTTCTAATGCCCTAGACGGCACAATTCCGTTCTTATATTTTATATATTCGAAAAAATAATTTGTTTCAACTCGAACGGTGTGACAGCAGAGCTGCGAAATGACGTCTTGTTCAATTCCTATATTTCCAAGACGCCTCAATAGCGTAGCGGTAAGGTCCTAATACTGTTAACCAGAAAACTCGGGTTCGATTCCCACTTGGGCCCGCCGCAAATAGCTTTTTTAAATTTAAATATTTCCACGAGTGAATGCAAGAGAGAGACAGCAGCTTCGAAGAGCGCGATGGCTCTATCAGTTTGAATTTCAAATATTTCCGCAAAAATTCAAATTTAAAAACAACCGCCGTGAGAAGTGCGCGCGCACCAAGATGGCCGACACCCCCGGAAAATTCAAATTCAAAAAATTAAACTTAGAAAAAATCGGTAAAAATTCAAATTTCAAATATTCCCGCCAGAAATCCAAGATGGCCGCCGCGCGTAATTTAATCGGAAGCTATTGCGTAATTTATTCAGTAGCACATATGTAAATTACATATCAAACTTCATATGTGATTAATTAGATCAAACCGCGAAATTAATTAGATCAAACCGCGAAATTAATTAGATCAAACCGCGAAATTAATTAGGTCAATCCGCGAATAAAACCGCGAAATCCGCGAATTAAACCGCGAATTAAACCGCGAATCCGCGAATCAATTAAAAGTGGTGGGGGAAAGCTGTACCCTTTCTACTTACGCTTCCTCTGAAGGTCTGAAGTTTAGATCTTGTGTCGGTACGAAACAATATGTTCGCTTAGTATTCAGAGAATCCTATACGCACTGCTCTGATTCAAGTTTTTGGGTATTTATGGTGCGTGTACAGAACACCTTCGGGACCCTCATTACATTCACCACCCTTAATTTTCCCTATATTGTTATTATTATGGATTAAGAAGGCAAGGCTAGTGGAAGAGATGAAAATTTTCAACATTTTCTCAAATCTAGTTGTCCGAAAAGTGTGGAATATGCTATACATATCAGTAAATATAAGTTTTACTGAAAAATATTGCAAAACAATTTTGTTTAGTGTATATTTAGTCTTTATTAAAAAAACACACACAACGAATAACAGAAAGTGCCTTGTACTCTGCTCATTTGATAAGATTGTTTCCACTTTTCAACGATGTAAAACTTTAATACACTTACTTCTGTAATTTTTTTGAAAGAAAAAGTGAAACTGTGTTCCCAAGTTTTAACAGTCAGTAGCTGGGCCCGGTAGCCGAGTGGCTAACCATCCTGACTACTGATCCAAGGCTTCATTCAAGAGTCACGAGTTCGATTCCCAGTTTCGATAAAGTTTTTATAAATAAAAAATACGGATGAAAGCCTTTACAGAATGCCATCTTTTGGAGATGTAAAACCGTGGGTCCCATATTACTACGATGTATAGCATGTAAAAGATCCCTTATTAGCGTTGGAAATGCTTATTAGTCTCGGCAAAATTTCAGCAGGACCATATGTCCATAGCAGTCGGTGTCTAAGGTACCTGATGCTCCGCATGCTTAGACTTTAGCCATACAAAAACAATTACAACAGTCAGTCATTAAGACACCTATGCTATTTTCTTTTTCTTTCTCGAAACAAATGACCACGCCTTAGAACTGTCAACGTAAATAACTGAACTTAAAATGAAAAATTATTAGTTTAATTTAGAGACTTTCGATTACGACAGTGCAATACGGTTTTAGAGTAAAAAAAAACTTGGAATATCTCGTTTTACCTAAAAAGCCTCCCAATTTTAATGATGCTCGTTTTCTGAAGAAGGAAGGAGAACATGGGAAGTAGCTTGTAATGTTTAACAAGTTGTATGTTTTAGGTGTCTAACTGTTAAAACAAACTTACGAGTGCTTTTTCAGGTTTTCGCAAAAACTTACTGAAGTACCTACATTAAGTTTTGCACCATAAAAAAGAAATCTTTATTCAATGAGCGTCCATGTACCTTGCTATTTAATAAATTAATGTGTTATTCCTTGCGTTTTTCTTTTTCCAAAAAAGATATAAATATTGAATAGTAAAGACAAACCAAATATTATTAAACAACTTGCTTTTGAACGTGTGAAAGATTTTTCGATAAAATGAATATTTACTGAGATATATAGCATAATCCATACTTTTCCGACATTCTATATAGCGCCCCTAATTCTCAATTTAATAGGTACCATATTGCAAAAAAATAAATAAACAATGTTGGCACAGATTTTCAGAACAATGACACTTATTACACTTCAATAGTGAAATATAACTTCAAACAGGAGAAAGTGTAGGTTTCAGTAAATATGTACCTGTCTCTACAAGTGTTCACTTTTAAAATAGAGGTGCGCCACCAAGTTTTTACCCATTCGAATCAACCTCCACAAGATATTAGTACTAAGTTGTTAATTAAGTTATATATGAATGCCCTCGAGTTTCACGTCCCTAAAGCAGAAAGAATAAACATAAGAACGGCAATGAACCCGTATCGATTATCTGAAACAAAACGAAAAGAACGCCCATGGGGTAACTTAATAATTAAGCAAGCAATCTAATTATATCCTGTTATAGATATGAATTACTTATCGCTAACTTCCGTAAAATCCGAAATAATTGCGTTGCAGGTTAATGTGCATTTCACTTTCCACTTAACTGAGCACCTACAATTAATAGAAATAATTACATTCGTGTTTTACTATCTAGCATAGAAACAACTGATAAGGAGGCGATTAAAACGGAAAGCTTTAACAGTTTTCTCTAATTTTTATAGTACCAACTATATGCCAAGTATGTAATTTTCTACAGATTTGATCTCTGATTTCATAAAAATCAATACTTCACGAGAGATCAATTTGGTGAAATCGATATAGCCTGTTAACTATAAACGTTCTACGCGTAGGAATCTGGTAAACAGATGGATATATTGAGTTACATTAGTGGATGCTAATCATTCCAGGTGCTATTATGAACGATATTCGTTAATTTTGTTTAGGGTCTAAAAACCGACATTTTTTATAGTGGTTCGATTACGCAGTTAAGTAGGACACTGTTTCATTATTGATATTGCTGCATTGATTGTAGAGAACTTTGCTATTGGGTCGTTCCTCATTATATTGGGTTGGTGCCCCATTTGTACCGCATATAGTGCACTATTTAACTAGGATCAGCGAACATCCTGCAAGATGATCACTAACACTTGATTCAGTATTGCCAATCGTACAGAATTTTCCGTACATATGCGGAAATTTAGCTAAATGTACGGTGTACGGACTAAACCCTTGTCCGTACACAAAATGTACGGAAAATTGACTACACGACACGTTGCAAATGATATTATTATAATTCTTCCAAACGCAAAACTGTACGGGGAATCCCACCTAATATTTTATTTCATTTTTATGTGAGACTATTTGAAATATGCGCATACAGAAAAATAGGCTTAGCCTACTTAGTATATAGATTACAGTTTTATAGTTTATAACTGTTTCCTGATTATAACAGTGCTTTTATCTTTGCTATTACAAGTAGCTTTTATGAATTACCTATTATTATTATTATCATTGCGCGTTTATAACAAAAATATATGTATTCATTTCATGTTTCAAATATTCAAATATTTAGTATTTTTTAAAAATTAATTTGAAGTGGATCACTTAAAGAAGCTAGTTTCTACGACATTTTTCTAACCTCTTCATAGCAAAATTTTATGGCTACTAATCGAGTTAACTATGGTTTTAAAAATATTAAGCAGCCACATGTAATTTTTAAGTCATATCATTGTTAATAAGTACGCGAAAAGTCAACAAGCACAACTTGTAGTCTAATCGACGTAGTGGCATTTTAAAAAACATCAATAATCAATAATTTATTCATAATTGATCAATTTTTATCCAAACAACACACAAAACACACCAACATATTCTAGTTTCTTTACTGCAAATTATTCATTGTTGATGTGTGGCTACTTGATACTTTTAAAACAATAATTCACTGGCTTCTAACAAAATGTCGTCGAAACTAGTTTCTTTGAGATATTCACTTGAAATGAACGGAGGTGTGTTTTAACGAAAAATAAAATACTTTTCTCTTTAAATTTTTTATGTGTACGCTAATAGTGACCGCTAAAACGGAAATATGGACCTTCTGGTACGAAATTTCAACTTAAAAAGGTTGGCAACACTGCCTTGACCTGATAGGCAATTATCAGTGATCCAGAAAGCGCACCTGGATAGACTGGGATGCGCTCATTTCCCAAAACTGCATTGTGAATACGGCCTTCTGCAGGGGCGGAGGGGGGGGGGGCAACCTCAGTTGCAATTCACGCATGAGTTGGAACTCATTTGTCTAGTTAGCATTCGGATAATGGGCGCCAGGTGAGGTAACCATTTGTACTACCGGTAGTACAAGTATCATAGGTAAATCATCGGCGGTGCACGTGATCATTTCCGATCGAGATATTCTATTACATGCTACATGGGAGCCGCAAACCCCTCTGTAAGCACTATCATCTCGAACACGTACTGCTGAATGTAGTAATGTTTGCTTACTCTTGTTTCCATGCCTGGCTACGCAAATTGCCTGTTTTGTGCTTGCGAACGAGTGTGTGTGAGCCGTGCGCGTAAGTTGGGGCATCACTTGGCGGGGGCAGACTCAAAACTCCGTCAAACCTGTTAAACCTACATCGCAAAAGAACGTTGCACTTGCACTTCAAAGCCAAAATATGCCCCTTCCACGTTACGCATATGGGTGTGGCCACATGCCACATAAAACGGGCTGCTAAGCGCCTTGCCTTCCTGGTGTGGTATTTCTGATCCACAATTCCCAGACCGAAGGGGCGGTTAGGAATGTTTGGTAAGTCGCCAGCCTGTAAATTTATGCATGGGGACCGATTTGAATCGAGAAGAAAATAAATTAGCCCTGAACCCAAAATCAATGTGCTTACAGTAATTACTATTTCGTCAACAGTCTAATGCCTTCGCAAAATTGAGTTGAAATAAGGTTGGTGTATATAAATCCAAGTAACAATATAAAACTCAAATATACAACTTCCATATGTAACAGCAACGGCAAGTGAGTCAAGCTCAATACTATTTTAAGTATTTTTCCTCGTTAAATATTATATAGAAAACAATAAAACAATCTACTCAAATACAAACTTGTCAACTTCCTAAATGTCGTTTCGTAACCAACGTTTAAATAAACATACAAGTGGATAGTCTAATGCCTTGCGTAACTTCATTTTTAATGTTAACTGGGTGCTATAAATACACAGAAAATAAAATTAGCACCTTTTAAATGACTTTAATTTGACGTGGTAATCTACTATTACGCAATCAGTCACCACCAGCCGCGTATCTTTCCACTTAATTTGCGCATTACTTACAAATAAATTTTATACAGCCCATTGTACGAGTGTAAACGAGTGTTACAAGCATCAGTCGAAATATAATCGGTTGACATTTCTGATAGAACAAGAAAACCTTTAACCTTGGCTCGGCTTTGTTCAACTTTTATGCACGTTTAAGAAAATTTAAAAAATCCAAGAAAAACTAAGCTCAACTTTTGGACACCATTGAACTTTCACGCAATATTACATATTACATGTCACGTTGTATGGACACCGTCTTCTTCACAATACAACGATAAGCTTCTGTGTTACGTAGTATTCCTGGCCGAGCGGTTAAGGCGTTTGAGTAGAAATTAAATCTCCTTTGGGAGCGTAGTTTCGAAATCTTACCTACTGCATATTTTCTTCTCGTTGCGAATTATGTTATTCACATTAGTGTTTCATTTTACTCATTAGAATCATTAAGATATGTTTATCCCATTTCGTCATAAGTACATCATTGGGCTTGCTTCCTTCAGCGCTATCTAACGGCAATGTGCAATCTTTATTGCTACACTTCTGTAGGATGCTATAGAACTGAAAACGAGTATTTATTCATGTAAATATAAGAACTGATGCAAATAATCTACAAAGACGGACATGACTTTATGTAGGATGGGTGGTAAAGACGGGACACTGGAATAGTCTAAAAGGAAGGCCTAAAATGATAGAAAACGAAATACTAAAGGTCTATCTTATGGCGAGTGTGTTAAGCTAGTTTCTATATGCTATTTTTTAATATAGTACACACA
Organism: Agriotes lineatus; assembly: GCA_940337035.1. Classification (NCBI taxonomy): domain Eukaryota; kingdom Metazoa; phylum Arthropoda; class Insecta; order Coleoptera; family Elateridae; genus Agriotes; species Agriotes lineatus. The sequence continues at coordinate 39,206 of CALNHX010006431.1, read as the reverse complement.
TATTCGAGAATATCCGAAAATATTTTTTGTGCTGCCATTTAAAAATAAGAATTGTCATATCTTACGAGTAGTATATAGGCGCATTTTCTTATCGTCAAAAGTTTTCAGTTAATATAATTTCTTTTGACATTATAAAACTTGAGCTTTGAAAAGCAGATATCGCTCTATTGTAATGTATCTAATCACGAGATATACCTTTATTCTTCTTCATATATTTTAGCCAGAGTTCTCCCTTCTTTCGTAACCACATCTACGCCACTGTTAATCTAAGTTCTAAGGTTAGCTATATCATCCAATACAAATAACAAATTTAATGTATCGATGGCTCACGAATTTTTATTTGTAATTGCTCACAATCACGAAAGCCGAGTTTTAGAGGAACCAATTAAAAGTTCAAGGACGTCATTAGAAACAATTCTCGTGTTATATCGGTTACAAAAGACCTTTGTTTAGATACTTCACTTCAAATTATTAAATATTGACACAAATTTCATTTCACGGTAATTTCGCAAAGTGCATGACCTTCAGTTGCGGATTACAGAACACATCCTTGATTTGTTCCGGTGCCTTTTATAGATTCGAATGTTTCTCCAGTTTTGTCCCGATCAAATTTCTGATTGATTTTTGATTGCCAGTTCGTTTGTTTTGTTTATTTTTAGTGCCCATTGTTTGAAGCAGAAGTGGGCTTCCACACACTAAGTCGACGTGTTTTGTTTATACACATCCAAATTTTAATAACTGCTGCCATCATAATATGAACTAAATATATCAATGGTAGCGAATAATTACTGCTTTCGTATTATACGAGTATAAACCAGATAAAAGAAAAGATGTACACTATGATTATTCTAAAGTTTAAACAACACAATGTGTCATACTTACTAGACAGATAATTTGCTAATTCTAATGAGGAGAAAACCTGGTCATAATTTTCGCCTTCACTCCAACGTCGCGTTTCAAACTTCGACTGATTTGTTCCTATATATAAACATATGTTATGCCTGCGTCTCTGCGTGAGTTTTTATCGGCACCAATCGAACGTAGTTCGTCCGCGATGGGCCGTGTCGCCACCATATCATTTATAACTCAGCCATAAGCAAGTACAATAGGTGCGCCTTCTTAGACAAGTGGTTACAGAGCTTGACTAGCAACCCATTCCGTCTGAGAGCACAGGTTCGAATCCCACCAGCTGCATTGTTTTTATTTTTCTTGAAATTGATGTAATTCAATTACTAAGCGTTCCTTTTGCACACATTGTGCACGCAATTTTGAATACTCGTTATTAAAGACGTTAAAACATTTGGCAGACTTTGCGAAAATCTACTTTTCCGATGGAATAAAAAAACTGGAAACTCGCTGGACCAAGTGTATAGCCCTCAATGGAGACTAAGAGACTGAGAAATAAAACCGTTTTTTCAAAAAACGGTGTTTAACTTGCTTTTTTACCATACAACAAATAATAACAAACACTCGATTAGACACGGCACATTGTACATTTTGCACTTACAGTTATCTCAAATCTGTCCGAGGTGCGAGAAATACGAGATTTCTAAGTGCGCGTTCTTGCAAATTAGGAACGGTAATGGGATTTTTGCAAAAGTTACCTGTAACACCTGTTGCTATCCGACGAAGTTGCCGAGCACGTAAAACCTGTGCTCGAGTTAACTTTTAACATTATAAATTTACGTAAAAATGTTAATTGTCTGGGCCATAACGTTTTGCGACTTCTCGCGCGCTACGATTACATCTTGCCGGCTCAAATGGCAGCAACCAAAGCTCCATTTCCAGCAGCTTCTCGGCAATTTAGCTCGAAAACTGCCGGTATAATTTAATAAACAAGAAAAGTCCTCGCTCGTGTAACGCGTACATTACCCAGGAGCTGGGCTTGATAAACCGCATAACCATAAATTTGAACTAGATTAGCTCGCGGATACTTTCAACGACATAGAAACTAAAATTATGGCTTTTTCACGCAATTTCGAGCAATCTAATCTAGTTCACTACAGAAGTGATAATTCTCGTGAAAGTCGCTACCATTATGTCTGCCAGTTGTTGAATTCATTCATGGGCTCGGCTCGAACACGTTATTTGTCTATCAGTGGCGTAGCGAACTAGAGAAGATATTTACAAAAAAAAAACTGAGACTAATGTTTTTTTTTAACATACATATGTTCAAGACTAGACCAACTTTATAATTTAGTATTTAAACGTTTGCACATGATTATCTGCAAGCAAATCTTGGTGCATTCAGATTACCACAATTAATTAGTGTATGTCCTACCAGTATATTGGGCCAATCATAGGGATGGTACCAAATATAGCTTTATGAGGAGGCTATGATTAATTTTTTCTGCTGGGCCAAAAATTGTCTTACAGATTTGTGTCGCATTATTTAAATATCTCCCCATTAAGCAAAAAATAAGTACCCTGGTTAGTATGCTAAGGAGCCTTTTCTTCATTTCTCCTGTAATCTAATTATTTTAATTATACAATGTTCCAACAATTTTTCTGATAAAATCTTAAGAACCGATTGCTTGGTACAGTTTCTACTATCCGAAGTAAACAGAACCGATGCATGATAAACAATACAATTCAATAAGCTAAGTCATTGAATTGCAACGTATGCAAGTAATTGTTCAAAATTGAGACACATTTTCTGGATATTCGTCTTCATATAATATTTTTTTCCTGATCTGACCCGGGTTATCAAACTCATATTTTATCCAGAATTACTTTTCCATCATATTATTTGTCTTTACAGCAGTATTAAGGAGTATTCGGTTGCATATATTGATATATTTATTGCCAAAAATAGGTAACAGTAGCTAAAGGACGAAGCGTATAAATCCTGGTTTGGGAACTACCGGTGAAGACAAAACCGTCATATACCAGTAGGAGGTGCGTTTGAAAACGCACTGTGAAGAGGGTCGCAAGTGATTGTCAAGCTCTGAAGACGCAATATGAGAACGCGACAATTAACGCATGAACTAAATTTTAAAACGCCTCGAAGAACTGCAGGCGCTTTGAATGCGCGCGGCAGGGAATCCCAGCTCACCAGACGGACTATTACCTACAGACGGTCAAGACCATAAAACCCTCCGTTGAGGTAATCAGAAGAATGAAACAATTCCTGACCGACCGGGTGACGATTCGGGGGGGTCATAAATCCCTTCGCTGAGGCAAATGGCAGTTAGCACATCCGCAGGCAGATGTTTCTACCACACTCGGGCGGACGAGTCGGGGGTCATACATCCTCCGCTGACACAATGGGACATAAGTAAATATAAACACGATGGGACAGAAACCCGAGGTATTCTATACCTGGTCGTCCACCGAGCTCCACATTGACGGAAAAATTTCACTGTTAACACGCTGGTTAATAATCGCGCAATATATGTTTGTGTACTTTATTTGTGCAGATGTTGAAAGTAGTTTCAATTGTTATTATTCCTATTTAAGGGAGTCGAACCAACAACCAAAGCGTTGTAACTAGTGTAACGGTTTTAGTTTTTTAAATTTCTATACTAACCCCACTGGTACTTACGCAGTAGGTATATTAAGTGGTTTAAAATAGAAAGCACTATGGAGTTGAGATTTATGAAAACAGTATGTTATTGATTTCAAAAAATCCATAACAAATTACTATAATATATAAATGTAAGGGACTTCATTTTACTCACCGTTTCGTCACTTTAAATTTCAAAAATTACTATGTTGGTGGTATACGGATTTTTCACTACCTATACCCCATTTTTAATGCAAGCCATTATTCATGTATATTAGTCAACTTGATACTATTTTTTTGCTTCCGTTTACAATAAAGGCAGATTGGATTCACCCCAAAAATTCGAAATTGAGTTTTCAACAGATATTCACGTCTTCGAGTCCCCTGAACCCAAAAAACATATTTTTTTCATATCTCAAAAACGAAAAGAGGTATGGCGTTGCAACTTTATATATGTTTTGTGTACATACTACGTAGATGCGACAGCAAGCTTTTGAAGAAAATCGCGTAACCGAAAGTAGGTGTTTAATCTTGTGATTTTTCAGTTTTAATTTTTTCAAAAACAGCTCTAACGATTTTTTTCACACTTCACATTTTGTTTTAATTTTTAATGTGTATTGATGTGAGATAGGTGATTTTCCAGTTGAATACTTCTAAAATGGGTTTCTTTTGCTTTTTTTCGATTTTTTTTATTAACTCCTATTTTAAATAGAACACACGGTATATTATTACATTTTTGAATGCAGCTTAAAATTCTAGAGAAAATTTGTCTGTTCACCTAACGCTCTATTTTATACCGTTTTTGTAGAATTTGTAATTTTTGAAAATTTTTGACAAATTCTTAAAAATTTAAAATCAAATTTTTGGCTAATTATAAAATCACTGTAAAAGGAAGTTGTGTGAGTGTATCACACCAGATTTTTAAATTTAATTTATGAATCAAGGATCCTCCCGTAGGTCTAGTCAGTGTCAACCTGTCATTTAATTTTCATACCTCTTAAATTTATGAGATAAGAAATGTCTTCAAACAAACAAAAGTGTCGAAATATGCATAAAGTACTATAACTTCGTTATGTTTTCTTACCTTAGAATTAACATCAAACAAATATATGACATTAATCGAAGTGTCATATAAAATAACCTAACTGGATGACATATTTTTTCATGAATTCCTGATTTACTTTTGTTTGGAAATAGTATTTTGAGTTGCATAACTTTGTTCGCGGCATTGAAAAATAGAGTATAGTTCTTTGGATGTTCGGATGTCACATTAAGCCGTTGGTTCCGGTTACTCCTTATCACATTAATTATACTCCAAACAGCTTTAAAATTCCAATTCCCTTCTAGGGGATTGGGTTAGACTATTCACCTGCCCACATTTGCTTGCAAATGGAATTGGGCTCACCGACCCGGCAGTAATTCTGGTTAGTCGCCAGTCGCTAATGGCCCATATTGAGTGGAAGAAGAATACATTAAAAATATTGTGATATGTCTCTGTCTTAGCAATTTTTAAACAGAGATATATTATTTTCTAAATACAATTTGATCAATTTCACCTGGGCATGCTTTTAAAATATATTACACCCTCGCACCTATACCAAAAACTGTGCCAAATTAAATTTAGGTCCTTTTAAACCACATTATTTCTACATCAATAGCTCAAAAGCTGCGTGCTCAAATACGTATTGGTTATGTAAAATTTCAAAGTAGACATTTAGTAAATTTGGTACTATAACTATTTCTTCGAAAGAAGAGTCTAATTTAGCATCATTATTTTTAATTATGCTATTCACTTTATACAGGATGTCAGAATAAATTTATGGTTTTATAATTTAATATTTGAATCCATCATGCATATTATTGAAAGAATTATGTATATCCTTTAATTACACTGCTATGTAAATTCGTAGTTTTATAATTGACCAACACTAAACGGTACCTACAGTTTAGTGAGTTTACCTATTTGCTACCAAAAATAATAAGGTATCCTATTTTCAAATTCTTGAATGGATGCCACGTTTTCCGAACATTCGCATAATAACGTTCTGTGTACAGTGTGTCCCACTTAAGAGTATAACACCCTTATTTTTTTTAGTTTGAATCTAATTTGAACCAAATTTCCTTTAAAGATAGAACACATTGTGATCTAGCAGTGGCCAAAACAACCATTCAAATGCAAATAAATCTGCAATAACAAAGTAAATTTAAAAAATCATATTGGGCACTTATTTATCAGAAAATTTTATAAACAAAGGTTGTTCACAACTGCCCAAAAAGCTTAAAGTCCGAAAACACCATTTTAACGGGTTTTTATCATAAACAGTAAAATATAAATAATTCATTTCGAATTTAATTTTAATTTTTACACAACGCAAGAAATTTAAATATTATTTTCTAACAATTTTTTTATTTAGATAAGACTTCGGATTTAAGTTTTGTGAGCAATTTTGAACAACTATTAGTAAAATTTTCTGATAAAAAATGTCTTAACACGACTTTTTTATTTTCTCCATTTATTTTGGTAACGCAGTTGGCTTTGAATTTGAAGCGGGCGGATGGTTTTTTGGCCACAAGTAGACCAAGGTGTGTTCTATCTTTCAGAAAAAGTTAGTTCAAATCAGATTAAAACTAAAGAAGATCTAGGGATGTTACAATCTTACGTGGGGCACACTGTATTAAGTTTTTTTAAGAAAACCAATATACTGGTGAAGTTTTCTTCTGCCGGTAATTTCCCATAGTGCACGTACTGTGTTTTCAGTATTTCAGATTGGTTTCCATATTCTCCCGTCAACATGCATGTTTTGAATTTCTATTTAGTTACGCCACTGTCGTCGATTCCTAATAAGTAATAACAACTATTTTACATATTTCGACATCGCACTCTTAAAGAGACAGGTGATCAAAGACGCAGAGGAGTTGTTATGAATGAAGTGACATGTAGGCTATTAAACAGGCAAGGACACGGGGGCGAGGGCACCTCGCGCTGTTCGTCGTGACCTTTGCCAGCAAACCATCAAACTGCAAAAACAACTTGCATTGTTGCATTGAATCACCAAGACAGAAAGAGCAGACTGGTTTTGAGTTTTTTCGCAGATTGAATTGGTCGCCTCCTACGCGAACTGGTACAGGTGCCAACCGTCAGTTTTTGTGAAAAATGGACCATAATTTGTACATTTTTATTATTGTGACAAGTTGCGGCCATTAGCGAATCTAATTCAGATATGTTTAGCATCCAGAAAGCAGTCGTCGATGACGTTTTGATAGCAGTTAATATGATAATAAGACTGATATTCTTAAGCCATTTAAATAGCTTCTAGTCTTTTCACATGTATATGAATTTTGAATTGAATTAAAATAATCTTAATATTCTCTTCTAAAATAATCTTAATATTCTCTTCTAAAATAAATTTTACAGCGAATGCAGGTTCAAATAGCAGATCGCTTGCTTGGATTTCTTATACATTATAGTGAAATAGAGCCAACGTAGAAAAAACGTAAACGGTAAGAGGCCATTTAATATAAATGAGCAGAACCACATTCACTTTTTTTTTCATTTTAACCATAGACTAATAGTAATTTACGATACAAGTGCGTAAAGCTACTCTTTAGTCACGGCTGGGGTAGAGTTAAAACGCGAGTGACTAACGATGCTTTACGCATGTGTATCGTACAATATTTTATCTACGATAGAATCTAGAAAACACGGTAAATATAAAACAAAATTAAATGTAAATTAGGATTACCAGCAACCGGTCGTAATTTTGCGTGTTTTAAAAATTTTAAAACACGTTGCTACTGACAACGTGTCTAATGAAATCTTTTAAACACGTTACTGCTGACGACGTAAACTAATGAAAACATGTTATTAAACAGTCGTGTGACACACTTAAAATTACCAACTAAAAGTCAATTTTACACACTGTCATAGATAAAAGATTAATATTTTTGTTTTTTGTGTAAGTATAACATGAATATTATTCACGCTAAGGCAAAGCAGTTTTAACATTATTAAGGCGTTTTTTTGCAGATTCAAACACTTGAACTGAAATGTTTTAAAGGTCCATATTTTTTTTATAAAAATAATACCAAAATTATAGAAAGCTTTCTGCAGCATCAATTCAGCTAAGAAACGATGACACAGCTATACAGTACTATGTCCTATGTTTACTAATTATTGAAATCTGTATTCAAATGTGCGCAACGATTGTTTAGTAATGTAATTATATATGCTTTAGTTTTCCAAGGAGTTGTCATAACATTCTAATTATAGAATTTTTATTAAAAAATATATAACTTTTGACAGTTACTCGCACACACCTGATTGTGTAGCTTAGACTTCCTAACTCCAAATCTATATCACTTAATATTTCATTAAATTAAAGCCTCAGTTCAATAGATAATAACTATTACTACCCGGTATATCAGTACACATCGCGAATGTAAATGTTGAAAGGGAAAGGGAGGTAACAGTAGTGTTGACAGACTTACGTAATCACGTAATTCACACTTCCCATACGTTATTTTTGAATTGAATTTTAATTGTTGTTGAATTACTTAACAAAGCAATTGTGTAATTCGACGATTATATACATACTCCAATTATTATCAATTTAATTAACTTTGGAGAATTATATTGTTTAAATAATGAGTATTGTACATTCTAAATGTCTATCTCAATTAAAATAAAATTAAATCATACCTACACGCCACATTGACTTCTACAAAGGTGCACTGCGCTTCGTCTCTAAATGTTCAATTAGAATTTTACCTGTAACGAAACGACAGTTATTAGTAATACGAAGAACTACAAAGGACACAGAAAATATATATTGCTTCATAGCAACTGCAGTTTTCAATGATATTACTATTATACCGATGGGGCCACAATTATACAGGGAATTTATTTTAATAGTTAACATAAGCGTTCCGTTTCTATGCCATCATTTAATCATACAGATCATTTCCATAGTTACAAATGGGACCAATAGATTAGAGCGTGTATTTTATGAGTTAACATAGGAATTATTACTTGTCAAAAAGACAATTAAAAGTTATCCTAATATATACCACTAAAGAAAAGATACAACACACAAATGGTTCCTACGTATCTACTCTTTAGTTGCACATCTACATTCCGATAACAAAATTAAAGTTTCTCATTAGCAAGTACCTAATTAAAATTCGTATGTTAACTCGTAAAATAAACGCTCTATCTATTGATATCATTGGCAACTATGGAAGTGCCCTGTATGATTAAATGCTGGCATAGAAACGAAACTGCTATGGTAACTATTAAAATAAATTCACTGCATAAAAGAGCAATGAGATAACATGAACAAGGAAATAACACGTATTGCTTGAGTAAGAAAGAGATAATCATAGTAGCAAATATTCTAGTAGGCCTGACGCTCATTTTAATTATGACATAAGTCAACTAAACATGCCTACTAAAATATTTTTTATCTACGACCACTACTAAAGGTAGGCCTTTTAGCGCTAGCTTGTTTCACTAAAAGTGACGTTTTATAGTTTACCGTGTTTAAAGAAATCAGCTGTTTACTTCTAGCACACGGGCTAAAAGTGAAGTGAGGTTATAAAACTACAATTTCGAACTGCAAGTGAAGTTGTAAAGCTATTCTAGTTGCTTCTTGCGTTACAGGTAAAGCGTTTTTGAAATACGTAATTAAAGCGTTATGTAATGAATACAGTCATATGTGGAGTATCAATAATTACATTTCGTAACTCACCTTGACAGCACGGGCGTGGCCAAACAGCGGCCGCGCGGTGTGGCCTACTGTTCATTATGACATAAATTAAAAGTGTCGCAGATGCGAACCTTTCTTAAATCGATATATTTATGGATTAATAACGGTAAAATTAAGGTATTGTATTTTTGTATTGTATTGTATGCAACGCGTGCTAAAAGTCGTTTATGCCCGAGACATGTTATGAAACTCAGCCTTCGGCTTCGTTTCATAATTTTCATGTCTCGCGCATAATCGTCGACTTTTAGCACTTGTTGCATAAATAGCTATTTCGTATGGTCATCTCTTTCTTACTCAAGCATTCTATTTTGTTGTTCCTGTTATCTCATTGCTGTTATATATCATTATGGCCCCATCCGTATTTTACTACGTTTACGGCAAACTTTGAGTTCTATAAATATTGTTCTGCGAGCGTTCTGATTGGACCATATGCTGTAGAACAATCATTTTAAAGGTGGCACTTTAATAATAATATTTCAGCGTCCTTAATTACCACTGCGTATAACGCATCGACAAAAAAAAAGTGTTGCCACAAAACATTTGTAATTTTCGAGGTTATTTGTAATTTAGCAATGAATGGAGTAGCAATACAAAATACATATTTTACCTGCCCTATCTCTAGAATTGTGCACAGCAATTAAAAATATATTTTTGAAGAATAATGAATGGGCTATTAAAAGGACCAACTGCTGTACAACATTGAAAGCGTTCTACAAAAAAAGCAACATTTTTAAGGATCTTTAACCGTAACCATTCGTGCGTTAGGGTTTGCCAATTTATCAAATTTCGAAACATTAGCGTATTGTGCAACCTTAACAACTGCAAAACGATTACAAATGTAAAGCAAAACTGTACAACTTCTTGAATACAGAGGTCTTAACCCATCAATGCTTTATTGTTGCAGGAGTCCGTTACAAAGCTATGACCTCTGCAACGATTGACAAAGGACAAACATTCATTTTTCCCTCTAAAACAATTTATCAACCAGCAAACAGATGACTTCAATCACACACCTACAGTTCTGATTGATTGTAATCTATGATCGCATGCCCACGAGCGGCCTTGATTACGGTCAGTGTTTACTACGACATTGTTTGCAAATTAAATTGCAGTAGCTCGTGAAATTGGTTGCATGTTAATTGGCAAGCAAGGAGATTTGGAGGAAATGCGATTTTTTAAGCTGTGATTTGTAAGAGGTCGCAGAGGTTAACTACCGAAGTGCCTAAAATATGTTTTACTAACTTTAAAGTAAGAATCGGCCTCTTTTGATAAATCACTTCCGCATGCATTTTTAACACTCGGCATTATTAATTTTCGCATGCCTATCCTTACTTGTGCATTAAATAATTAAAAATTGACGTTAGATCATGATAATTGTAGGTATTATACCACCATTAACGCATTGCAAATTGAAGTAAAACAAGGAAGTTACACGAGTCTATGCATACCTAGCTTCAACTTTGAAAATGTCGACAGGTCAGTTTAATTACGATGTCTTTGCATACACAGTCAATTAGAGGTAAAATGTGCCAATTAATCTTATAAATCTATAAAATCATATTATACCCGTACTGTTTCCATATATCAACTGTGTTGAGGACAATTTTAAACAAATGACGATTAATAATTCAGCAATTTTGAAGCGATAACACTCGCCGAAAAATATTTATGTAATACGAGTCAAATATATAGGTTGTTTTTAAATCGCTAGACAACTCGTAACTTCGTTAATAATAAAGATATCAAAAGAAACTTTTTTTGGTTTTAAATGCCAGTATGTAGCCTACAAATTGCTGTAAACGAATTTCATTCATGGTCTCCAATTTTTGTGCAGTGATACACAACTTTAGTTTTTTAAATAGAACACCCCGTATATTTTTAGATACTTGTAATACTTCAACATATTATTTTTCAAAATTTTAAAAATGTAGTTAGCTCAAGTAGACCATGACTTAATTCAAAATCACTAACAAGCGAACAAGAAATGCAAAACAAACTCCAATTGATTCTGCAATTTCCCCATGACCGAATTATCGCACCAAACGTACTAAAACAATTGAAAACTATTTTTTTTAATGGAACAATATGAATTTCATTAAACAGTCGAAAACCACATTAACAGAGATTTCCAAGGATATACCATATTCGCCATTTCGTTTAAAACTAGCTTTTAATAGAACTAAAAATCTGTAACACATAATTTATAAATAAATGTTATTGCGTAGCATCTACATTTCTAGTTAGTAGGCTGTATCACCTGCAAAACTAAGCTGTCATACTAAGTGATTTTGATTTTTTAAAAGCTACTTTTAAACGAAATGCCGAGTATGGGACATCGCTGGAAAGCTCTCTTTATTGTAGTTTTCTACTGTTTAATGAAACTCATATTGTTCCATTTAAAAAACATAGTTTTCAATTGTTTTAGTACGTTTGATGCGATAATTCGGGCATGAGAAATGTTTAGTCAAGTGGAGTTTGTTTTGCATTTCCTGTTCGATTGTTAGTGATTTTGCGTTAAGTCATGGCCTACTTTAGTTAAAACAGTTTTTCTTATTTTGAAAAATTATAAGTTCAAAATTGAAGTATATGCATGCTATCATAAAGAATGTTTAGTGCTGATTTCAAAGATGTAAAAATATACGGGGTGTTCTATTTAAAAAACCAAAGTCATGTATCACTGTAGGTTGTATACGGACGTTTAGGAAAAAGGTGTTGTTTCTTTCGACATCTCGATTTACAAACACCTTGTATACAGAGTGAGTCAGTATATACTCTCGGGTTTGCAACTCGAGGGAATAAGTTTTTGTTATGAGTGGACTTCAAAATGTAAGAATTGAGTTATTATCTGTTAAAACTAAGAAGTTGTAATTAAACTGTTAAATTAATAGTTTGGGGGTTTTTTAAAACCAAGGCCAAGTAATTTTTTACTGTTTTTTCTTTTTTTGTTTAAAAGTCATTATACAGTGGTGATAAATGCGGCATTACATCATTACTGCGCTTTTCCTGAGGGCGAATCAAGTTATATCTTACAAATCGTATTCGAATACTTAGCTCCATTCTCTTAGAATCGGTACAATAAAATGTAGTTCTTTAGCTAAAATGTGGCAACGCTGTTAAAGTAAATATACTATGTATTGGGTTGTTGCTATAAAATATGGATAAAGTGCTGTGGATTTTTTTTGCAAGATCTAGTGTTAACGGTCTCTTTGTATTTCTTACAAAAAGAAACTTGAGATATTTTGCATATACATAGAATATTTTGGTTGTAGGGTAATTAACGAAGTATTTTTGGATTTTTTGTGCAGAGACAGTTGTAAGTTTATTGGTGGTTGTGTTAACACTCAACAAAGGCGCACACTGTATCATTAACTAGGTAGACCTACATGTATACTTTCAAAATATTTGTATATACAACACTTTTTGAATTTTGTGTAATTAATTTATATTCCCAAAGCACAACTGCTGTACAACACCTTAATGACACGACTGTTCTTATATTTCTACCTCCAATATAAAATAATTTAGCCTCAGTTCCTATCATTCAAGAACAACTTTGTATTTGAACTAAAAAAATTAAATTACTATTCCAATTTGTTATTACTTGGTGAAGCCCTACAATGTATGGCACAGATGATACCCGATTTATTTACCAGCCTGTAGATACAATGGCATACAGTTTTACACATTTGTTTATTATCCATTTATCATAAAATTGGATTCTTCATAACAGTTTCCTGCAAAACATGAAAAGGATTCAAGAATAAAGTACCCTCATTTTAGAACTAAGAAACGATGTCAAATACGAAGTCACTGCCACTTACTTAACCAAAAATCGGTTTTTCCCATTTATTCCTTACTACTCTGTGTATTACGCAAAATTAGATACCCCAAAAATATATTATTATCGGATACGTTGAAGATGTACTTTCGAACTTCAGTTTGGCTCACCTGGTAACCAGAAAAATATGTTAATCGAAATTAGTGCTAAAAACACTATTTTTTTGTGTCCAGCGCTTAAAAAACAGATAGATTAAAAAATGTAATAGCAAACGATCTGAAGATCAACAACAATTCAAAATAATTAGAATATCAATTGAAATGGTATAACAAATATTTAGACATCAAACATATAAAATAATAATAATAAAGAAGAAAACTTCAACAATTTAATTATGTATATCCCTCTAACTAAAAATTATACCTGTTTTCAATCGTTGTTCATGTTCGGATCGTTGGATACTACATTTTTAAGATACCTGCGGTTTTTACGTTGGACACGAGAAAAATATTTTTAGTACTAATTGTGATTAACGTAATATTCTGGTTGCTAAGTTGGCGAAACTCAAGTTCGACAGTACACCGTTATGGTGTCCGATAATAAGTTAATTTTGAAGTATCTCATTTTCTGTAATATACAGAATGGTAAGAAAAAACTAGGAAAAATCAGTGCATTTTTCCGGTGTAAGTGGCTGTGACTTGTCACTTTATTTCAAGTCTAAACTACTTTTTCAAATAATACATTTGCGTATTTTGAGAAATAAGGGTACTTCATTCTTAATCTATTTTCATATTTTCGAACCTCTCCCGTATACGAAAGGAGATATTTAAAGTCTGGCAAGTGCATTTTGAGTGAGAAGATGCAGCGACTTTTATCAAGAACAAAATTTTCTTATAAATGGATAACAAAAAAGTTTTTCTATGTGTTCAAATTGATGCCCGTCACTGCTTAAGATAAGAAAAACTGATATTGATTAAAATAAAAAACGAAAGTATAAAATGTCGATCGTGTCACAGCTTCGCCAAACGATTTCTCTTAACACTTAGGTTCTTTGAATTACAGGCCGGAGAATATACAGCCTGTTTTAAACGAAGTGTGCACTATTGCTAACTTCTTTATTATTGGACGTACGATATCGGTTAAATTAGCAAACTAGTGGCATTTTTTCTGTTGATTAGAATGGCGAAAACAGAAAAACAATTGACCATCGCCTTCTCGAGAAATTTGGAAAAGTTTACTTTTGTTAAATGGAACACCCTGTATATTTTTATATAAAACGATTGAAATTCGTGATCTAAACATAAAAGTTCATATAAGGTGCGGGCCTAAAACTGAAAATGACCGAGTTATTCCAATTATTTACTTTTAGACGAGGTGGCTGTGTATCCATAAAATAAAATTTATGTTTAAATAAACATTGTAAATAAATCTAAATAACATCATTTATTGGACAATTAAAAAACAAGTGACAACAAAGCAAGTAATTATTGAAACAAAACAATTTTATGTACATATGTCAGAAATACACAGCCACCTCGTCTAAAAGTAAGAAGTTGTAATAACTCGGTTATTGTTAGTTTTAGGCCCGCACCATATATGAACTTTTATGTTTAGATCGCGATTTTCAATCGTTTTATATAAAAATATACGGGGTGTTCCATTTAACAAAAGTAAACTTTTCCAAATTTCTCGAGAAGGCGATGTTCCAATTGTTTTTCTGTTTTCGCCACTCTAATCAACAGAAAAAATGCTACTAGTTTGCTAATTTAACCGAGATCGTACGTCCAATAATAAAGAAGTTAGTAATAGTGCACACTTCGTTTAAAACAGGCTGTATATTGACTCACTTCGTACAATGTTAAATCGGCAATGAGCGAAGATCTTTACTAGGACTTTCTCGTACTGACAGATATTAAATGTTAATAATAGTGTATAACACTATTAATTTCCAAACAATATGCTTACCACCGATGGTTCTAGTAAGGATAATCAATAATTCTTATTAGAAAATTGAGCCTCGTTTGAACATTAGAAGTTAGAGTTATGCACACTCGCCTCTGCTTCTGTGCTCTATTAGTTATACATAGAGATGTAATTGAACATGCTAGCTAAAATAAAATGAAACGGTGCAAGGTGCTTACTGATACTTCGGTATAGTGTTGGCACTGAGGGGAACTTGGCCTTACGACTTGGCCCATTTAGTCTTCCTAATCTGCTGAAACGGCGCCTTCAGTGTAGTATGGCCGTTATCATATTGTATTATACAGGGTCGCTATTATGTATGGGACCAAAGCTGCTCTGGTCAAACGGTTTGAGATATGCGTTTCATATTTCGTATATGTTAATTTGAAGTTATTTTACATATTCTCAAGTAAATAAATCTTTTTTCATATAGCTTTTGAGAGCGGTCGTCATATTCTCTCTTTTCAGAAATATTACACATGTATAGGGGTACATAAGAAAATAACGCAGATAAATAAAAAAAACATTTGAGGCATGCTTAATTCGTGGCTGAACATTTAGTGAAATCTAGTAACATTAACAAAACGCCATAAATAAACAAAACAAAAACAAGTAGTAAGAGCTTACTAGGTGACAAAATAAACATCACACATTGTAAATTCTTCCTGTAGTTGTATTTTCTGACAAATAATTAGTAGTAATACTATAAGTACTTCGATATTATCGGGTTATATGTCGATAACTTGCACAATAATAAAAGAGTGTCAGTTTGACAGGTTAAATGATCCGACCGCGCAGCCACACTGACACGATTTTTTGTTGTGCACGAAGTTTAAGACGTATAAATTGTTCGAAGTGCGCATTGTATTCGATTTGATTATTTTTTGAGTAAATTTCAATATTAGAAACAAATAAATATTTTATTGGCAGCTCGATTTGTTTGTATTAACCTAGCTGAAAGTCATCTCCATGAAAACAACATCAAGTTGACAAAAGTTATGTATTGCGTCGCCTAGTGAAGTTACTCTAGTATTATCCATTTTGTATAATCGAAATTATACAAGATAACTTAACTAAATCCACCCTTCTGATTGGTTGAGATCGCTACGAAAAAAATAATATTTAGAATTCTGGAATATGGATCGTTTATCAGAAGGAGAACGGATAGAGATTCTCATGATGATTGGTTATGGTGACAGAAAACGAACACAAGTCGGGGTACGTCATTTATTTAATACGGCACATCCCGGTCGTAATCCAATTAGTAGATCTTCAGTAAGTAGAACTTTAGAAAGATTTATTGAAAGTGGAAGGGTAAAAGATCGCCCTAAATCTGGTAGTCCAAGATCTGTCACAAATGAAGAGAATTCCCTTGAAATAGTACTGCATATGATTGAGCAACCTCAAACGTCTGTACAGCAACTTGCCTTAAACCACAATATGAGTAGACTTTCCATTCAAACAATTTTAAAAAGAAATAAGTTTTACCCTTACAAAGTACATTAAGTACAGGAATTGGCAGAAGACGATTTCGACAAAAGGCTCCAGTTTTGTGAGTGGGTAATGGGAGTTATTTCTGAAAATGACAATTTTTCCAATTCAGTTGTATTCTCGGATGAAGCTACTTTTCGTTTGAATGGATCTGTAAAAAAGCACAATGGCCATAATGGTCTCACACCAACCCCATTGGATAGAAGTTCACACCCAGCGACCCCAAAAAGTTAACGTTTGGGCTGGTATTGTTGGTCAAACAATTTTTCATTGAAGGCAACCTTACGTCGGAGAGATATCTTCAAATGCTGCGGGAAAATGTTATTCCTCAAATTATAGAACTCTTTCCAAATCATGATAACCCCAATGCAGTCAATGAAAACATCTGGTTTCAGCAGGATGGTGCGCCTCCCCACTATGGACTTGCAGTGCGCAATTATTTAAACGACATTTTTGATCAGCGTTAGATCGGGAGAAGAGGAACCGTGGAGTGGCCCGCTCGGTCACCAGATTTGTCTCCTTTAGGTTTTTTTGTGGGGCCATTTAAAAGGTCGCGTTTATTTACATAGAAGAATTGAAAAATCGTATTCATGCTGAAATGGCTACTATTTCTCTTAACTCTTTGTGCCCAACTCTTTAGACAATTTTAAAAAGCGCATTCATTATTGCCAAGAAGTAAATGGGCAGCAATTTGAACACTCCTCTCTTAACTACTGTTAATTAATAATGTTGTTTTCATTTGTATTTAAGAAATGTTGTTTGTTAACCTACATTTTAATTACTGTTTGTGTTTTGTTTATTTATGACGTTTTGTTAATGCAATGGTTACTAGATTTCACTGAATGTGCAGCGACGAATTAAACATGCCATAATTTTTGTTTATTCATCTGCGCTATTTTCTTATGTACCCCTATACATGAGTAATATATCTGAAAAGAGAAAAAAATAAGCTTTCTATTGACGTATCACACAGCCTAGGTTGCTATTTAAAAAAATCAATATGGCGACCGCACTTAAAAACTATATGAAAAACATTTTTTACTTCAGAATGTGCAAAATAACCTCAAATTAACATATAACAAATATGAAACGCATATCTCAAAAGCGTTTGACCACGGCAGCTTTGGTCCCATACATAATACTGACCCTGTATACATGATCGCGAAAGCTTAGACGGAGAAAATCGGTTTAAAATCGAGTCGGAGATTTATAAATTTAAAAATTAGAAGGGATAAGAATTTGCATTCGCATCTATCAATAATTTTTAAAAAATCGTTCCCGGGCCGAGATTCGAAGTTGCAACCTCCGACAGCCTAGTTAACGACCGCTTATGACTGGTAACCTGAATACAAATCGACAAATGCATTCAATCTCTTGCTGCCTTCATAATAGTAAAGACAGCTTCATAAGACCTTTCATATAATTTTGGGTTGGTCGCAATTGATGAGCGGTTGCGGTAAAAATTGTAAATTTGTAAAAGTGGTCGAGGACGAAAAATGTCGATTCAAGCAGTTTCATATTTATATCACGCTGATCACCTCAACTTAATGATAAGCCAGGGTCACCCCATAAACGTCTGGTTTATTTTCGATTGTGTCCTTGTCACTTACGATTTAGAGGATTACAAAAACTTCTTGTTTTCCGTCAGCTGGGTACTCAAGCAGACATTTTCGAGTGTATCAATTGTTCAGCATGGGTTCGACTATAACGAGCGAATTAACTCTAACAATAGTAAAACGGCTTCAATTACGGCTGAATGTCGCGTGCGAGCCCACGTGCTTGCCACCCATGCAGGTGTGTCTAATTCTTGGACTTCCGCAATTTCTAGCAGTTTAAGCTCGGATCGGGCAAGCCAAGTACACGGTTACCTACTTATTTTTTAATTAAATTTTATGGTTCCGTGTCAATCCGAGCAGTTGAAGAAACGATGGCGCTGTGCAGAAACCGTTAGCAGAATTTGATACACCTCCCGAGGCACGTAGGATTTTCATTTATACGCTAAATACTTTAGTAGCTATTCTTATTCTTGGTTATTACAGCATGGGGGAGGGGCAGATGTCATATCTGCATATAATGTTGATCGCTAAACCCACATTTTAATAGAATCCCATAAAAACCACTTAGTGCATGTAAAAGCAGCCTTTAGTGGTTTTTAAAAGATTTTAATTACTAACTACCTTCAATTTATTAATTTTAATGAGGCCACGGTACATGTACACAGCAATTCGTTTCTTAAACTAAGCTTGACGGCAGTAAATAAACAAAAATAAAACTGCTAATAACCAACAATCAAGGAAAAACGAAAACAAAATTAGAATGTCTATATTTATTCAATATGTTGAATGGCAAACCCACATACCACGTGTTGAATAATTCATTTGATAACTCCATGTTTCATTTACATAGAATTTTGTCATTGTTTAATTAAATGTTCATTGATAATCAAAACATGTTCTAATTATTAAGATATATTGTTAGTCAAAACACTATACTACGGTTCAACAACACTATTTTGTGTTTCTTATTTTAGTATCGAGTATCCAAATTTACCTTTTGATTTTGTAAGATCATGTTTGACTCCACATTGCGACTTCGCAAATGGCAATGGCAAAATAGTCCAGGAAAACAATTCTAGAGATTAAATGCATCCACTTCCGTGGCTCGGAGCGCAAGTAAAATTACAACTTTCTTTAAGCGTACCGAATAATTAAATGTATAACACGAACATGAAATGTTGCCTACGTTCATTCAGAGGATATGATACTCCACGAACAACAAGTTACAAACAAACAATAGATAAAAAAAGCTACAAAAGTAGATTGTTCTTTTATCCGTGTTTAGATTTACACAACTAAATTGCATTAAAATAACAGGGTAACATTAAAGAAATATACTAAAAAACAAACACAACAATGAACTGTATTTTAAAATACATAGTTGAATTATACTTTTTTTAACACTAAGGTAGGTACACCGTCACAAGATGTTTGCGTTAAAATAAGTGCGTGCATGGCAAGATATAAAGATATTAAGTTTGTTTAGAAAAGGCGTTGCCAGAAATCATTTATAAAGCATTAACTTTACTATTCATCATTGTCCGTGCCGACATTTTGGTATTCGTTCTGAACTCCTACGCACGACTGCTTGACATTTCAACAATAATTAATCGCAGCTGAAAATTTAATGGTTTTCTCTAAAAAAATCAACATTTTAAATTGACAATTTGCAGCATTCGATCAAAGATCTATTTATGGCAGAATAGCGAGTACTTCGGTTCGACATTCCAGAGAGAATTAGGATATAACGATACGATGGCATTTCTAAGACAATAGAGTTGTCTAGACTTTCAAATTTCGTAAATTAACACTAATGTTGACTTCCGTTGACTTAACTGTAATAACGTAAGTCACGAACGGCGTTTTTGCCATTCCCATTAATTTTTCTACAAGGAATGTAGTTTATAACAATGGCGTAATTTATATTCCACACAAAATTAGATTACAAAAGTAGGTCAGGTGCTAATTCATGATAAAAAGTTTTAAAATACTATTATCTATTATAAATCCCGTATAACAATAATAAAAGTTCTCATTTCTTTTTATCAATTTATTTACAAATGCAAATATTAGTAAAATATTAACATAAAAGCAAAAGGGTTTTCGTATGTCCAAATTAATTTTACAAATTACGCCCAAAAGGTTTTTATTTCCTTTTACAATAAAGGAAGTATTGGATTCGCCCAAAAAATCGAAATTGAGTTTTCAACAGATCTTCACGTTTTAGAGTCCCCTGTACTAAAAAAACATGTTTTTGTTCATTGGTCTGTCTCTCTGTGTGTGAACAGAATATCTCAAAAATGAATAGAGGTATGGCGTTGAAACTTCATATATAACTTTTGTGTACTCTCTAGATGCGACAGCAAACTTTTAAAGAAAATCGCATAACCGGACGTATGGTGTTTACTCTTGTGATTTTTCAGTTTTTTTCGATTTTTTCAAAAACGACTCTTAACGATTTTTTTTTCAAACTTTACGTTTTTATTACATTTTTAATGTGTATTGATGTGAGATAGGTGATTTTCCAGTTGAATCGTTCTAAAATGGGTTTCTTTTGGTTTCTTCTTTTTTTTATTAACTCCTATCTTAAATACAACACCCGGTATATTATTACATTTTTGAATTCAACTTAAGTTTTAGAGAAAATTTGTCTTTTCAACTAACGCTCTATTTTGTACGGTTTCTGTAGAATTTGTAATTTTTGAAAATTTTTGACAAATGCTTAAAAATTAAAAATTAAATTATTTACGATCACTGTAAAAGGAAGTTGTGTGGGTGCATGACACAAGATTTTTTATTGAGCGTTTAGGATTCTACAATGAATTAATTCCAAGATCTATTTTCAAATCAGTCGGCGATTACTCCTGATGATTGACAATTTTCATGCCGGGGCCAAATTCTATGTTTTGAAAAATAATGTCCGTAGTTGCTGTATTTCGAAATTGTTTCTGCGTCGACTTCGAAATATTAACAAATTAGCTATTTAATTACCATTTTGTATATAAAACAAGTTGCAAATATTGTTTTCTCTATTTATGGTTTGCTATTTCAAAGATCTTTGAAACATTAGCTAAGCAGCTTACACCTATTATATGTTCATTGTTCATAGGTAATTAAGCGAGGAAGAAAATCAAATAAGAATAACCGAAGCAGGTATTCCTACCATTGCTCTAAACTTGCAATAACCACTTTCAAAACAAATTTACCCACTCTAACTTTTTCCTTTGGTTGTTGCAAACGCGAAATAATCAAAACTTCAGTTTCCAGTTAAAATAATTTTTGGACAACGACAACATTAAATTCTTTGGATTTCCTATATTTGTAAAGGCCAGAATTTTGTACACTTCTATTTAGAGGCGACACGCCTGTGAAAGTTGCTTTGCAATCTTGAACTTCGGTCACATAGTACTACTACGATAACTTAATTCTAGCGAACTTTCTCGATAAAACCTGTAAATACTCAAATCAAGCAAGGTTTCCTTTGTATAGAACGACTATATTGTGAAAAGTATCCATAACTACATTGTAATCGGTGCAATTAGGAAATATTTACAAAAAATGTTATTTATGTAGGGACTCAACTTTTGAATATCAACCTTAGTGTGTAATAGTATATTATGTTATTAGGAGCAAAAGTTATACTTTATGTGACGAGGCTGCTGGACGGGTTATCTGCCGAGCTTGCGAGGCAGATAAGTACAGCCGAGCCACATAGAGATACTTTTGCTCCGAATAACATATAGTATTTTTTCTTCAAACGTTTTTATAACAAATTATTGACAATTTTGTGAACGAAATTCGAAGAAAATTACTTGATCTCGTCAGCGGCTCGCTCGGCTACGCTACGCTTCGCCTCGCAATTACAAACATAATTTCTTATCAAACAAAGTGTTAATCATAATAAAACAATATACCATTTATTCGTACAAAAACGTGTAGCCAAAAAACACATAACTATTACTGGTAAAAATAATTAATTATTGCATACGGATTATTATTATCAATCTCGATCTCGAAAATTCTCAAAGTTAATTCTCGATCTCGAACTCGAGAATCTCGATTCTTGAATTTTAAATATATGCTGTGCGTACCGAATTGAGGCTGCGGCTATTTTAGGGTTATGCAGTCTCAGCATCATCCTAAATAAGTAAATATCCCTGTTCTTCAAGATTTTAGGTATTGGGATTCCCCTGATGATATTCCCCTCATGATATTAATGCGGCATAAATCTTGAAAAAGCATTTCAGCGATTTCCCTATGAAAAAATAATGTGACACGCTTGCTAACGTAGGTGCACAGTATTCGTTCACGTTTTGTGATGCAACATCGTGTGCATAGTGAGTGTTGAATTTATGCGAATTGTGCAGTTGTTGCTTATTTTATTTCTTGTTAAGAAATTTTCGAATTCGAGTGTCAATCTCGAATTTCGAGACGAAATCGAGAATTATCTTGTCTCGGCGGCATCACAACTAAGAGGTCGATTCAGCAACGTGTAACGTGGGTTTTAAAAATCCTATTGAAAAACTGTCGAGATCGAGAATTTGGTTAATCTCGTCTCGAAAATTCGAGATTGAAAAATATCAATTCTCTTATCTCGGCGCCACCACTATGGGCTATTAAATTTTAACCAGAAAATCCGTTAATTTGGTTTGTCTACGTAATTGTTGGTTTTCGAAAATTTGACTTCGTATTTCTTGTACCAAATATGTCTATACACTGTCCTTACATGAAATTCCTTGGTATAGAAACCTTCGATTCTCCCAGCTTCTAAACACCAAATAATTGCAATTTCTTCTTCAACGGTAAGAATATACAGCTTTCATTTGGCGATTTTTTATATGCTCACAGTTCGAGGGTGTATTAACAACTAAACAGAAATACCACGCTTCTTTAGCATTGCCGCAAACTTCTTATTATTGTTTAATGTTATTATTATTAAATTAAAGAAATGGACAGAGGACTAAGTCCTATGAAGTGCACAGTTTTAAATTAATATGTACATATATACAAATACTAGTTAGATACCCGTTCTTCGCTCGGGCTACAAACTTTTGCTCTCTGAATCTTAAATGTAGTGGATGTTTTTAATAGGTATTTATGTACTAAAAGTGTAAAAAGGCGTTTATGGCCCGCTGCGTGAAAATTAGAGCTCAAGGCGTACCCCGAGGGACATACCACTTTTATGTACAGGCTAGAATATTCACAAAAAAGCAGATTTATAATTTTTATAAATTTTGACAACCTACGATATCAATGCTTGTTAAACTGACAAACAAGACGCCAAGCGCGCCGTAATAGTAGTTTATATATCAAGGGTGCAAGGTAAGCGATTTCAGCCCGCGATGATAGTTTGGAGCCCGACCCAAGAGAGGGCTGTAAATCATCAAGGGATGAAATCGCTCTTGCGCCGAGATATATACATAATTTTATCCTCAACCGGAAAAACGTGGTGCAATTTATTTTTATACAGTGAAGATTTTCCAACTATTAACATTCAAAATCATAATACCAGGATCTAATAAAAGCAAGGTGCATTTCCGTAGCAACTACGTAAACATGGTTAGAAAAATTTACTTTTCCGCCCTCGGGCGAGAATGGTTTACTTTGCGCCCTCGCGCGAGAATGGTTTACTTTGCGCCCGCCCATGCGGGCGGGAGTAGGGTACTTTGCGCCCGGTTGAGGATAAAGTACTTTATGGTCCTTGGACACATTACGCCCTCAGAAATAAGGTATAAAATTACTACTTCCACCCGGTTCTACATAAAGATACTTAAAAAACCTGCACCAATAATTTCACTTGCAAGATTGTTCCATGTTAAAAACACTCTGTTGCTGAACAACTTTTGTCTCACACTTGATTGAAGCGCCTTTTTAAACGTTAAATGAGAACCACGCAGTCTTGTGTCTGTATTAATAATAAACAATCCGGAAACATTCATAGAAAACATGTTATTTAAAGCACGATATCTTATTATCACTCTGTAATTTACAATTTTCAAACGTGATTAAGTTACATAACTGTAGTCTTTCTTAGTATGACGGACGATTTTTTCCAAAAGAAAGATGGGAAGCGTGGCATTGGACAGATTCTAAAACAGTTCTGCCTTTTACAAGGTCTGCGTTCCATACTATCGACCACCAAATTCTAATACAGATCGGACGTAGATTTTGAATAGCTTCAAGAATGTTGAGAGAAGGGCTTTGGCAAAAGTATTGTTACAGCGATGTATTGGTCCTTTTACAATGGATGTTATGTGCTGTGGCCGTGTAAGGTCATTGGTTATGGTGACACACAGATCACAGTGGGATGTTACAGTTCTTAAAAGTTGACCTTGGATATTATATGGATAAGACGGATTATCTTCTTGCAGTTGAGCGTGAGATATAAGCGGCTTTTCACAAAGTTTTATGTCATCCGCATAGAATGAAATATGTGATTTTAAGATGCATGGTAATTCTGACACATACAGTACGTCCCCGGTTTGATAAAGTTACAAAGTGGTATGATACACCAAAAAAATAAATACCAATTTCATATTTGGCTTGAAACTTATATAAAGTATTTTCGATTTTTTCAAATCAAGGAAGTGGTAGATAAAACATTTTTTTATTTGGCTAAAGTACCTTTTTTGTTCTAGATAAGTACTCCAAATGGCATTGAGGAAAGTTGTTCAGAATGTAATATTATGGCCCCATGCAAATTTTAGAAATAACAGCTTACTTTTATGGAACCATTTGCATTAGTTTTTCCGTAATATGAGGGATACTGTATTCTACTGTAATTCCTTTTAACATCCACGGTTTCATAGAAGTAAACTGAAATTTTGCATGGAGCTATAATATTAAATTCTGAACAACTTTTATTCATGATATTTTGCAGTATTTAAACCAGAAAAGGTACTTTATCTGAATACAAAATGTTTTTTATCTAGCGCCTACGTCTACTTATTTGAAAAAATCTATATTTAAAATTAGTTTCAAGCCAAGCAGGGCTTAATCCCCAAATATGAAATTGAAATTCAAAAATTGTTGGTCAATCGTACCTCTTTGTAACTCAATCCAGGGTCATACTGTATATAAGAAATAGAAAAGGTCCAACCACGGAGCCTTGTGGGATACCGCTTAGAACAGGTAGATTTTTGAATACAGCATTTTCGACTCTCACATGACAATATCCCTCTGCCAAGAAATCTTTGACCCAGAGGAAAAGGTTACCTTTTATGTCGTAATGATCTAATTGTTTGCATCAATGTATTTCAAGCTTTGGAAAAGTCAAAATATATAACATCAGTGGGTGGTTTTATGTCAGAGACTTAGACCAATCATTCGAACAGAGTAAAGGACTGGTAAGCACTGATCGGCCAAAAAGAAGGCCATGTTGTTAGTCTGGAATAACTTTTTGGTTAACAAGGAACTGTAACGTTTGTTCAGAGATTATTGATTTCATTAATTTAGATACAATGGAGGTAAGACTGATCGGTATGTAGTTTCCCACATCTAATTTGTCCCCTTTCTTGAAAACGGGAACCACCGATGCAATTTTCCAGAAGCCGGGTAATTTGTGAGTTTCAAATGAGCCATGCATTATATGAGGCGAACAGATTGAGCAGTAGCATTTCTTTAAAATTGTATAGGTAACATCATCTCTACCTGGGGATGTTTCTTTTCAACTTTCTCCGGGGATGTTGAACTTTTCAACTTTCTCTAGTATTTGAGACGAAAATATTATACTTTGTAGCTAATTTCTACTTTACTGAAAAACATTTGGGGGAATGTTACAGTGCGGGGTTCCATAGTATAAACGAAATATACTTTTTGACAAAGTTTGTGCAACATCTTCATTTGTTTCACAGAGCGATTGTCCATATTTGAGGAACAATGGAACACTGACTTTGGTATTTAATGATAAGGGTTAATAATGATTTTTTCTTGTGTCGTTTAATTTTGCAATATTATCGTTATATGTAA
Source organism: Agriotes lineatus (assembly GCA_940337035.1). NCBI lineage: Eukaryota > Metazoa > Arthropoda > Insecta > Coleoptera > Elateridae > Agriotes > Agriotes lineatus. The sequence goes on along the minus strand of CALNHX010006431.1, from coordinate 13,181 downwards.
GTCTGGAAGTTACACTTTTAAGATACACTTAGTTAAAATAGTGTATCCGATAATCCTCACGATTTCCAGTGCGACGGATTTTTTTACACAAAGATTTCTTCTGTTTTAGAAGGTTATTGACGGCGGTATTTATTTGGGAGTTTTTTTTTATTTTTCCGCCGCTCGTCGTTATATACGATAAATTGTGCCCGGTTTTCGGTCGCTGTATCAGTTAGGTTGCATTATCCGATGTCGTAATAAGGGATACGGCTACAATGTATAATATGGACTCTGACAGGAACTTTAAATTTTCGCCTTTATATCCCATATCTACTGTATATCAATCACTACCGAATTTTTATCAACTGATCAGTTTTTCTAGTAAATTCCTTGTATTTCTTAGAAGAACCGCTCATACTGTTGCACAACTTTACCTGTATATCTAACCAGCACCGTTATTTCTTCCTTTATTAACAATTTGCAATTCGTAATGACCAAAAAACGAACAATACGGTCTGCGGCATCTGTGGAACACGGTTTGAAGACAAGGACAGAAAATAAATAGCATGCAACATATATAAATTACAAGAAGACTGTACTAAGGAGATGTAACTTGCTATGATGGCTGTGCATAAAAGCGGCCCCAATGCCGGGGATGGCCGTCGCGGCGCTGTCAACAGCGTGTACTATCTTCGGTCATTTTCGTTCGTTTTCGCTGCCGTTCGAGAGTTGGAAGCGAGCCAAATTAACCTGTAATCGCGGTTAAAAGTCAGTGTACGGTTGTTAATAAATGGAGTGTATTTCATGTGTGTTATTAATTGTTAAAACATGGTCTGAATTTCCAGGTACACTCAGCAAATATTTGACATTGACAGTTCTCGAGTTTTGTGAATGGATAATAGTATACGACGACCGCCATATTAGTCAACTTTTAGCGGTTCGCTTTGACACGCCAGTTATTTCTCCTTAGTACAGTCTTCTTGATAAATTAGATATAATTATGGCTTTACTACAATGTGATACAATTTAACTCTGTCCACAAAATGGTCCTCTATCTGGACGAAATACAGTTTTTTTCTAATTAATTGTTTTTCCATATGCATCGGCGTCTTCTGTGTAATAAGGATTACGGATATTAATGCATTAAGACTTCCTTGTTGTCAGAGCCGACGAGAATCGAACTCCACATTTCAGCTCAGCCGAGCAAAAACTTCACTACTGGGCTATACTCATTCTGTGAAGCATCTGAGTGCGTTTAAAAAAAATGTTACAGGCATTAATTAAATTGTGTTCAGTCGAACGCCAAGTCTTTCAATGGCAACGAACTTCAAGTTCTCATTGCGGTGTGAATTCTGAGACAATTCTAGCGATGTTACTTCGTATGAGTAAATCTACGAAGGTAATAATAGTAATAACCACAGCTACTAAAAAAGTCTTATTACTCTCGCAGAGATACATTTCTAACAAGCTCCTTCGCAATTTGCTGCAATAAAAACGAGCGACTGTCGCTCAATAAAAACACTAAACTGGCACAGTACTTTCTAATCAATCACACGCATAAAATGTGAGCAGAAAATAAACGTAGCCATTGCATCGAACGCATATTTTCTGCTCGGAGCGTTTACCTTATATAAATGCCTGCGCTAATGGCCGCGGAAATTATTCATGATTTACGAGATATTATGCGGTATTGCTCGTATGTGGGTCAAGAAGCGACCGAGCGAATAGTTTATTAAGCGAAAGACAAATCGCGAACGAGTCGCGATCATCGGCTTTTCGTGACGTTACGCAAGAACACCTGCAATGCCGAAATTAAAGCCAATTACGGCATTCATAAATTTGGAAACGGCGCGTCGGTGCCGCTTATATAAGGTTTAGCATTAAATGCAATTACGTATGTGTGAGTACATATACTTAACCTCTTAAAATTAATTAAGACTTAACTTTCATGTTAACGACCCAAACAAAAACAGCCGCAACCAGGACGCCCGATGTAGGTGAGCGCTGCGGGCGCGAAGCCGGTTTTTCAAAAATTCGAATAACCTTTCCATTACCGGATTGGCTATTTATGATTATCGGCTATTTTATATAAGTAGGTGCAAGCAAGCAATAAATACGCCGGTATGAAGTTATCATTTTCATATCATGGAATCATTCTTAACAAAACAAATTGAAACAATAGCATATAATATTATTTATTGCATATCTAATACATATACAAAGGTTCCGTACCCGTATCTTCGCCAGTTCGGCAATAAAAATCTGCCCCTCTTTCTGAACTAAACAATTACTAATGTAATTAAACATACTGTAGTATTTCCTCGTCCAAAAATATCCTTTTGCACGAATAGGAATAAAACAATATTTACTGTTTCAAAACAGAGAGTAAAATAAGCGTTTATTCCCATGGCTTTTAAAGTCGCCATGGAAACGAAACAACAGTACAAACATAACCAACATCAATAAAAAACAATTACGTCAAACAGACAACTACATACAAAGGTATTAAGATGGGCAACTTCCGTTGAAGACAAAACTGTCAAATGTCAGCAGGAGGTGCTCTTGAAATCAACAAAGAACGCGAGTGGTTTGGCAAGGTCTGAAACGCGATGTGAAGAGCATCGCGAGTGATTGACAATCTCGGAATCGAAGTGTCAGAACGCGCAGCAATTAAGGCAAGCGCTAGAAATTAAAACGCCTCGTAGAACTGCCAGGCCGTCGAATGCGCGCGGAAAAGAATCCCAGCTCGCCAGGCGAGCTATTACATAAAGAGGGTCGAGACCATATATCTAATACTTACTATATTGCTAGCGGCTATGAGTGGGAAACTGGCCGATGAAGTGAGACACACAACCAACTCCTTCATGTATACGGTGAGCTGTGCGCAAGCGCGGCGGCGTCGTCCGCCCAATGGGGAAGTGGTCAAGTTTAAAATTCGCTTCTAAAGGCGGAGTTCGAATTCTCACGCATGCGCACGAGACGCGTTATACTATAAGTGAGACTATGTCGGCGCCGTAATGTTTTCTGAAGTTTCCAGGCCCTACCAGCAATATATGTGTATTATATATATGGTCGAGACTATCAAACCCTCGAAGACACAATGATGTGTTGACGCAATGAGAAGGTTGAAGCACCCAGATAGACGAGCCGAGGGTTCATAAATCCGTTCGCTGACGCAAAACCCTCTGCGACACGATGACCGTTATCACATTAAATGCCAGGGGATTCCAACCCACTGGCCAGACGTGTCGGGGGGGCAATAGGACAGAAGTAAATATCAACACGATCTGGGCAAAAACCCGAGGCATTCTTTACGTGGTCTTCCACCGAGCTCTAACTTCACGCTCGAGATTTCACTGTTAGCACGTCTGTTTATAATCGCGCAAAGTATATAATTTTGATCTTATTTGTTCATTCATTTGTATATGTCGAAAGTAATTAACCTTTATTAAAGTGTTGCTGATATCCACACTGTATTTATTATTTCTATTTAAGTGAGTATAAACCATCAACCAAATGACAAATCCGAAATAAATAAAAAAAGCTTTGCAGTCTATTTTCTAGTTTTTACAATTTTTTTTTGCACCCGTTCATGCTAAAAATGTATGCGCCGCGGAAGTAAAGAGTGTGTTGTATCTTGCATAAACATTTTATTCGTTTTCGCAAGGGACGCTATTTATGCCGGGACTAAAACAACCACTTTACTACAACCTTGGTGCATAAACAACTACACAAATAGTTTGTTTAAAACAGTTTCGACATTTGTAGTACATTTAACAAATGATTGATTATGATTACTACTGGTGCCATATAGGCAACACATTCTTCGAATTAATCAGTATGACATAGTCTGATTTTGAGAATTGCGAATATTTGAGTTGTGGATATTGGACTTTTTTAAAGTGAATATAAATGTTGCGACCCGAACCTTACGGGCACAACGAATACCGGCGGATAATCACGCAAGTCGTCGCGGTCGTGAATGATTGAACACAACGAATATAATTGTAATAACACTTTATTTACAATATATACACCAATGTAACACTAATAACGATAAAAGCGGATTGTATAATTATAAAGTTAAATTTGCCGGTACTGAATATAGAGGAGATGTATCCCTCTCGGTGTCTTAAACGTGACTCTGGAAGTGTCTATCTCTTCGAGCCCAAGAAAACTCCGACATTCGTTAAACCACCCCTTTAGGGGTAGGGGGCAGAACATGCTTGACCATCGCAAGAAAGAGCTGAATTTGGCCGAAAGCTCTAACAATAGACTAATGACAACCGTTTTAAATTGCAGATGGTATTTACAAATGACATGCAAATCCAAGATTAGAACTTCAAGTATGGTAGATTGCTGGACAGTGGGAGTTGAGCAAGACTTAAAATAATCTAGCTGCAGCTCCTAATGCCACGAACAATTTCTACGATTATTCAACACTATAATGAAGGAACCAATGAAAATTGTTCAATTTGTCAGAAACGGCCAATCAAAATTCACTGTCCTTGAAAACACCTAATGTCGCAGTGTTTTCACGCGAGCCCGATTGGTTTCAATGATTTCATTTAGTGAGTAGCCTTTGACTGACATTTCGTCAAAACGTCAAAGTGAAGTTTGCAAATCGGCGTCGTTGTAAAAACTAAAAAATAATCGTGTTAGATGCTTCAGTATTGAATTAATAGTGGAAAACGTTAAAAATGTGTGCTGTCGAACACGGTAAATGTCATATACCCATATTGTTGAATAATCTTTCCAAATACCACTCAAGGTAAATTTTTTTAAGAGAATTTTTTTCTATATCATGCAAATTATTGCAAATTTCTCTCAACAAAAACTGCTCAAATTCCACTCGACCTGCGGTCTCGCGGAATTTTTAACGCAGTTTTGGTTTCGCGAAATTTAAACACAATAATTTGCATGTGAACAAAAAAAATTCTCAAAAAATTTTCACCTTTTGTGGTATTACCCTTGATTATTCTAAAGTCAATATTAAATATGATGCTTCAACAATAAATATTGCCGACAATTGGAATGTAGTAACTCTCTGGGGAAAACGTTTGCACTGTAGGTAACGTGCAACCTGTAACGACACAAGGTGTTACACGATCACGAAACGACATGTTACAGGCGAACTTCGTACTTGCATTTTGTGTCCTTTATTTTTGTATTCTGCTGTGTCGAGGCGCGAGCTTGTAAGCTTCTCGCTGTCGAACGGGCATAAACATCTTCATAATGCAATTGGTACAGAATAGTTATTTATGTACCGAGGGCGTAAGAAGGCGTTTATGGCCCGTGTCATGAAAATGAGAACCCTAGGCGTAGCCGATAAGGGCCATAAATGCTAGTTGTGTACGAGGTGCATAATAGTATATTATATCATGAGGGACTAAAGTGCATCATTAAATCCCGCGAGTGAATACTATTTCCTGAGGGCCCGTAGGGCCTGAGGGAAATAATCACTCAAGGGATTTAGGCACTTTAGTCCCGTGTGGTATACGCTATTTTTTGCACTTTTGGGAACATTATCATCAAATATTTGAAAAATTTGAAATCTGTCAATTTGGAAACTGACAAATACGAATTTTATTAAGAATATTGTGTACAGAGTGATTTTTTAAAAACTGAATTGCAGCAGGCCCTGGATAGCCTGAATCAGTTGCCAGTACTGAAGTGAATTGTCAGTCTATGTCAAATTCGAGATTTGCAGGTTAAGTTTTGCGTCAGTGTGTGTCAAATGACAAACAAAACCTAACCTATTAACGTCGAATTTGACGTAGACTGACAATGCACTTCAGTCCTGCCAACTGATTAATTTTAAATACAAATTTTATTAAGAATGCTGTGTACATAAATTTACCATAGATACGGTAACATTTTTACTTTAGTTCCTAGGGGCTAAAGTAATTACTTCTGTCCCTAGAGATTAAATGCGCTACTTTAGTCCCTGAAATAAGTGACTGAAGTGCCAACTTTAGTCCCGCAAGTGCAAAAACATTTTATGCATAAGACTGAAAAATTCAGCCAGTTTTATCATTTTTATACATTTTGGCAACCTACGATGCCACTAATTGTCACTGCTTGTCAAACTGACAAACAAGACATTAAGCGGACGTAAAATGACACATTACGCCCTAAAAAATAGGGTATAAAGTGACCAATTGCTCCCGGTCGTACATAAATAACTATATATTGTAACTATCTAAACCAAAATAAACTCGTCTCTGTTATTTCATAGAAAGATACAAACACAGGTCGTTCGAAATTTAGATATATAAATAATGGTAAGAATTAGAAAGTCGATTCACTAATTCAGGTATTGTTTAAACTAAGAATTATAAAAGTTTATTTTTGTTCATAAAGAAGACCTCATTTTGCAAATACAATTTCGTGTTCTGTTTAATTTGAAGAATATGTACACTGTCTATATAAATATGAAGTTTTATAGACCACATTTTTTGCGATTTTATTCAAAACTTCATTGGTACTTATAAAAATCCACTAGAACGTGCCCTTTGCATATTTAGTTCGAACAAATTTATAAAAAATTACCGGAAATAATTAAAATGTATTTAGAAAAATCTAGACACCAGCTGGAACTACCCGAACTGTTATTTGCGGCCCTTCCATCGCAACCTTAATTAGAGAACAAAACTGTTCAGATTTCTCATTTCCCAACCATTAATAAATGAATACGGTTGCATATTGATCATTAAAAAGGTAATAAAGCGTACCAAATGTGTTGTATTGCCAGGTAGTATAAACGTATCACTGCAAAGTAGTTCTACGTCCTCTATTAAGAGTGGTATTTAATTGAAAGATTTTCCTCCTTATCCTAGTGTGCACTGTACACATCTTTCCCCTTGAACAAGTTCCTAAAATTATAGATACAATTTTTTTAGTGGACTATTCGAAAAAATATACATTACCTACAATTACCGAAATGAAAACAGAGTATGTTACGTTCAGGTTTGATAGACTTTGGCTCTAAATACATATAATTACATTGTCTATGTCTTAAATAATCAACTCCGAAATAGTTATGCATAGTACACGTGAATACAGAGACATTTTATCCGTAAGTGAAAAACCTTAGCCGAGTGAGCTAATTTACCCAAATGGATACAATTTCTTTATCCGCGTATGGCATACAAGTTTTTCCAATGCCATTTACTTATATAAATAAGTTTTAAAAATAATTTTAACTAAGCAATCATAGTATCTTGGTTTGTGCTAGTTGCTATCAATTGTGAACTGTTTTATTCACTAGCGAATAAGCTAACATTTTATCGACAGTCATCATTAAAAAGTCGCATTATCATAGAGACTAATAGATAAAATACAACTTTACAAGCAGGTATTGGATCAAAATATATTTTGTACCTATATGTTGCACTCAGCCTTTTTGCTACCCTATCAACACAATTCGTTAAAAAATTGGCGAATTTTCAAAATTGAAGTGCTACCCTATATGTAATAAGTATTTACTGGCAGCTAATATGTGTAGATAATATAACAGTTATTAATAAAAAAATTACAGCAAGCAGGTAAATAAAAAAGAAATAACGATGACACATTAGGAAAATAGACCATGTCAATTAAGATGACCAATAAATGAAATGTAATATTTAACTGGTTAATTATCTAATTAAGCAGAACCATCTCATAACTAAATTAATTGGAGCTGTCACTTTTGCAGACGTTCAGAGAATATATGACCAATCAACTATTTTTTAATGTTTTACGAATCTAGTATTTCCAACCTTGGCTATTTAAAAACATGACATCGAAAGCTCGCTGAGATTTCCTTACATTTTTTTATTGTGCCCAAATTTGGATCTGCTAGTTCATATGGAAATAAAGTTGTATCTTAGATCTTTTTAAATTCCACACTCGTTCCACAATTCTTTATGCGAATTGTGCCATTAAAAATGGCTTAATCCCACATCACACTGTAAAGATAATCGTGTTTATGTCTGCCTCTTTAACTGCCAAGGCTACAATGCAATTCTAACCTTGTGAAATTAAATGCGTCACGTAACTAGCACTTTGAAACCACTCCACGCCGCATTTTTGCTGTAAAGTATAATTTTTCGCAACTACGTTTTGCCGTTTCACAATTTTAGTGGTTTCGCAGGAATTCTAAATATTACAGGCATGGCCATTTAGTTCAGGACTGAAGAGTCCTATATCAACCATTATAAAGACTCCATCAAAGACGGAAAACAAATTGGAATTATTTATTAACAACCCAAATGCTCGAACAAGGTTTCCATATTAACGAACATGTAGGCAATTAGCAAAGAAATATTATTTAAATTATTCATGTCTTTCGTGTCAGAATTGTATTGCCAACGTCCGGTTGTTTAGGTAAATACCTACGTGTTGCAATTATACATTTATAATTGCAGTACGAGATCTTGTTACAAAAGTGGCATAGTTTATAAAAATTGCGGATAATCGTGTTTTAAATAAGAACTGTAGAATTCCGATGTTGGCTTGTTGGATGTTGAGTCTCTAACTTTTGTATTTCTTGTTTAACAACTAGAGACCAGCGGCGTGCTATTTATTATTTTAATAAAAAGAGTAAGATAATTCTTCATGATAAAGAAAATATACTATTTGGTGTATTGATAACATTTCCAGAATATATTTTTTTACAAATAAGTATAATAGAATGGTTAACTAATCTTTCTTAGTACTAGAATCAGGATCAGTGTAAATATGCTCACTGCTAGTTGAATAACTATCATTAATTATTATCAAAATGTAGTAACACGTAGCAAAAATAGCTTACATTTTAATTTCTGCGTCCAAGCCAAAAACTGCCATACAAACAGCACGCCACTGCCGTTTTAGAAAAACATACATAAAGGTTGAAGAACTGGAAATATTCCGCATAAAAAATAGTTGAATAGGCATAAAGAATTCTAGATGTGTACGCACTTTTCAAGGTTGCTCATGCATATTAATGAGGACACAAAGAATATGTTCTAAAAATGGTTAAGTTTTGGTAAAAAAATTGTAGAACGACTCTCTTGGAGATACAAATAAATACTAGTAGGTTGCAAAATTAGCTGGAATAATCCTACGTAACCTAAATAAATTCTGTAGTTGCATCGGTTTTCGGAGTTATAAATAACTCAGGTTATTATTAATTCAATAATTAAGAAATCCTTCACAAGTGATTCCGCGAATTGTCGCTAATTCAATGCAAAAACGCCAGCTGGTTCCACTACGAAACGTTTTGTATTGCAAAGTCGTGCCTGAATATTTATAACGGCAACATATTACAGCCATTGTACATATTTACTTGCACATTAAATTGCATGAGCTTTAAATTAATTTAAATTAATTATTTTCCAAACAATGTACCATGAAATTGCAAAAGTGGGAGTGACTGTTCCATGCACTACCATATAAGGACTTTATCGGCGAACAGAAATGTTAAGCAACGTTGTTGTAGCCAGTTCTTTACAGGAACCTATTACTGATTAATTTTGACATTTTCGCAGATGTAACAATAGAGTCAGTATAATATAAAAAAATTAAAATACCAAAAAAGTAAAACAAGCACTTTATGATTGTACAACACCAGGGGTTACTCATGCTTTAGAATAAAAAGCATCAGTGTAAAAAAATATTATTTCTGCAAACTAACAATTTGTTGTCAAAAATACTAATACCACTCTCACTAGTATATGTTAATGCGCTAAATAAATGAAGAACTCCAAGGTATAAGTCTTAATAACGCAATTAAAATTTGCAGGACATCTATTTTTACCTTTGATCAACGGAACTCCAATATGCACGACTGTTTGATTAATCGAACTTCGCCGTATGACTCTCTCATAACTCATACACTATCTGTTGGTGTTGGCGAATTTATCAACACGCGTAACAGTTCGATTAATCGATTAATCAAACGTTAAATGAACGTGCCTCGAAGTATAGAATGGACCATCATCAGTTATAGAAAAATACGGTAGTGAATGTCGGTTTTGACGGAAACAAATTGAAGATGAGCATTGGGAGAAAAGTAATCATCTCTGAGCAACATTATCAACTACTCTCATGTTAAAGTATTAATTTTGATTATTGGAATTAATACTGAGAAAAACTACCTAAAAACCTGAATCAGATCAAGGAGTCACGGGGATAGAACTCGTGACCTCCAGGATACTAAGCGTACGCGTACGATACAAAGCTCGGTCTGTGAACGATTTAAAATTAAACATTTTCTTCCCTTCATCAACAAGCGTTCCATACACATTACATAAAATGTTGCTATGTCCTAAACTTTTCCTGTAAATGAGGCAAAAAGGCAAATGCTACTTTAAAATTAGGCTTGTACATTTGGTCATCCACACTTACTACACACATGTTTTATGTAAAACTACAAACGCACGTCCAAAAGTAATTTGAATATAATCAAGCCATTATTAATGCAGTAATTTGTATTCATTTTTGTAGATACTACATATAATCACAAAATTCAATACTTTTGTAAGTGTCTATAACCGTGACTATTGCATACATTGTCAAATAACGTTACTCCACCAATAATTCAATTCCATTTGAGCACTTTCGGCAAATACCAACCACTTGCATCGGTAACGTTTGTTATATGACATTCTTGAACATTTGTCGGTAATACCATGTCATACCTCTCTTTTCAAATCCAACAATAAGATTATTTACAAGTTACTAAGGGTTGTATTTTGCAGCAATGAAAATGACTCATATGGAATAACAGTATATAGCTTTGCTATATAAATTTTAGTTAGCTATGCTACAACCTATAATTTGAAAAATTCTTATGCCACATCTATCAATTTTCCGAGTTGATTACGTTTTTTAATTTATTGCAGCAGCTATTTTCCCGTCACAGAAAAATAGTGTATTTTAGCATGTTACCATACCTCGAGCTAGAATCTTCTACTTTTTTCTCATGTATAATAAATAAATACCTATTTTTTAAAGTAAACTAAATTTTTCAATCTTAAGATTTGCTACTTTCGCTGCGACTGAAAGTTCCCTATCAGTCTATTTGAATGTAAAGGAATAAAACTGTAACTTTAAATGGTTAAAATAAAGGTAACAAATAAATTTAATTCAAAGGTTTATGCAGACATTCAATATACAGGGTGTAGTGATGTTAAGTTTCATGAAACTTATAATTTTGAAAAGTATCATGAAAATCTTGAAACTTATGAAACTTTTAGGATTCCTGTACATTTAAGTAGCTTTCAGCAGTTTAAAGTATCTAATGTAGTAATATCAATACATAACATAATACAGAACATAAATTTTACTTAAAAGGGATTACAAATTATGAAATTACAAGACACAGTTTTTAAAAATAACATATATAAATAAAATTAGTATTTACTATTTAAACCTATTTTTATTCATTATTTTCTAATTCAGTGTCACCATAGTCATCAGTTGTCACCTCGTCACTACTAACTTCTGCCATATGTAATGTATAGTCTTTCATTAATTTCTCATCTTGAGATAGAGAAGCATCCGACTCTTCCGAGTCTGTAAATCTAAGTTCTTCTTCTTCATCATCATCAATTTCATGTATTTTAGATTGATTGCTTTGTTTTGACTTCACTAGCAATCTGTAATTGAAATTTATAAGAAACTTTTGAAACTTTTGAAACTTATGAAACTTTTGAAATTTTTTGAAACATGTGAATCTTATAAATTTGAAAAGTTTAATAAAATTTGGAACTTTTCACTGAAACTTTTCATGAAACTTTTCAAGCTCACATCACTAATAGGGTGTATCAAATATTATGAAAAATTATTTATTTATTTATTATATTCAGATAAGGGCTGAAGACAAACGTCTTATAATGCCCAAAGAAACAAATTACTACAATTGGCAGCAATGGCAAAAAAAATAAAAAAAATAATACAATACAAATTTAAACAAGTATCAATTGACATAATATATTAGAGATTGTCGTACTTATTTTTGAAAGTATTAATCGATGGTGCACACACTACATCGGCTGGCAAGTTGTTCCAAGAGTCGAAAATCCTGTTGTCATTATTTTCAATTCTCAGTAATTGGAGGACTGAAGTGTAGTTTAGTTAACAGTTCCGAGATATTTATCACTTTGATAAGAGTTGAGACAATCTAAATGGCAGTACACATTATCCACAAATAAACGAATTCCACAAAGCTGCACAACATAGATCTTACATCGAGGTAAAAAAATCAGTTTCTTTTTAAATTCTTAGCTTCTCCGTTATAGGGATGTGAGGTGGAGCTTAGCTAAACTACGTAGATCCTTTATTGCAGTAATAAAAATGTAAGAACTGTAGTGTTAACAAGTTCTTCATTATTATTATGCTGACATAGTTGCAGCCATTCTGAGTTAACTATTAAAAATGTACATGGTAAAACTGTTAACGTCAAGGTACAGTCTTGACGACAACGTTTGTAATGTGCATTCTACATTTTTTATTGTATACAAACTAGTAATTATTGAATTAAATCGTGTGTTCACTTGTTATTTGCGTTTATAATATAAAAGAAGAACTTTTAAGTTCTATTTCGGTTGCTTCTTTTAGAATTAATCTAAAATCATATTAAAAAAACTTCTGTCAAATTTAGTTGGCAAACGATGTCTGAGAATGAACAAGACTTCTTTGATAGAGAATAGAGTTCTGTACTGTTCCACTTATCCACAAATTGATTACTAAATAACAAATAACTAGAGCAAAACGAACATAAGATATACATTTTCTAACATATTCATTTGCACCCCGGACTCGAAACTGATCTGAAAGCTCGTTAACCTCGGACGCCTTGAAGTTGTTTGGCAATGTATGGCTCGCAGTCATCTCGTAGACTCTTCAAAATGGAAGTATTGGTGGAGGCGAAGTTAAACAAACTGCACTACAGTGGAAGTTGAACTTTACGAAATATTTGGTATTTGCATACACATATGAAACTTTTTTACATATAGATACGAATTACGAGAACGAGCTGACGTTTCCACTTTTGTTTTTCATTTTCCAGAAATTTTAATACAATTCCGGCCAGGCTAGTTATTTATTCGATTTCAGGAAATCTGTACGTCATATTAGGAATTTCAATTTCCAGCAAATTAAGATACACTCTTACTTCACAGCGTGAGTCATTCAAATGATTTGCTTTCGTGCCTAGATAGCAGTATTAACAC